>VONZ01001836.1:0-91614 GCA_012976165.1 Labeo catla
GAACACTGTCTAACACTTGATGGCTGCTCTGTCAATTCTTCATCATCATTTAGGAACCTAGGTGTGCCATTTGATAGCAATCTTTCCTTCAATAGCCACATTTCTAGCATTTTTAAAACTGAATTTTTCCATCTCAAAAATATATCTAAATTACGACCTATGCTCTCAATGTCAAATGCGGAAATGTTAATTTATACGTTCAAGATCTCAAGGTTAGATTATTGTTATGCTTTATTGGGTGGTTGTTCTGCACGCTTAATAAACAAACTCCAGCTGGTGCAAAATGCAGCAGCTAGAGTTCTTACTAGGACAAGGAAGTATGCCATATTAGCCCGATTCTGTCAACACTGCACTGGCTCCCTATTAAACATCATACAGATTTTAAAATCTTGCTAATTACTTATAAAGCCCTGAATGTTTTAGCACCTCAGTACTTGATCGAGCTCTTATCAAATTATAGTCCTTCACGTCCGCTGCATTCTCAAAACACTGGCAATTTGATAATACCTAGAATATCAAAATTAACTGTGGGCAGCAGATCCTTGTCCTATTTAGCACCCAAAATCTGGAACAATCTACCTAACATTGTTCTGGAGGCAGACAATCTGTCAGTTTAAATCTAGATTAAAGACACATCTCTTTAACTTGGCTTACACATACATTAACACACAAACACATTTATAATATTCAAATCCATTAAAGGATTGTTAGGCTCCATTAATTAGGTCAACTGGAACTGGGAACATTTCCCATAACACCCAATGTACTTATATTGTAAGAAGAATGGCATCTATGCTAATATTAGTCTGTTTCATTCTTATTCTGAGGTCACCGTAGCCACCCGGTTCCAGTCCATTTCCAGCCCAGATGGTGGATCAGGACCTAGAGATGACCTCAAGTACCCAATACCTAAACTTAACAACTACCTTAATATTACTTATACTTATAACTATTAACAAGCAGCAAATTAGGAGTTTATTGAGGCAAAAGTTGTAGTTAATGGTTTGTTAATTGCGAGAATTGGACCTTAATGGAAAATAAAGTCAGTGTAATTTCTGATATAAAAGCTCACAAAGGCCTAAGATGAGTGAAGAAGTGTTCTTGCAGTTTCAGTCTACTTCATGACTGGTACTTTTATTAGTGATGTTTTCTAATGAATGTAATGAAAGAGGAGCAGCAGAGGTTCTCAAAGACTGTAGTAATTGAATTGACAGTGCTTGAACCACCGCCTCTCTTCTCAGGAGGGCTGCAGCCTCAAGATTGCAGAGAACTGCCGTGAGACCATTCTGCTGGCCAAACTTTCAAACCAAAAAGCCTTTCATCAGTCCAATTACAGAGTTTATTTGTGTAATGTTTTGACTCAAAGAGGATTTTTTTCACCTCTGTGATTTTAGTGGGAATTGCGATACAGTTTAGTTAGAGCTAATTTCACACCCAGTTAAATATTTACACACATAACATCAAGTCATTGTTCTAAGTATTCATCCCTACTAGGAAGAAACCTCAGATATGTATTTATTGCCATTCAGAGACAGACACACAAATCAAAATAGCTAAAATAGCAAAACAGCAAAATATTCGTCACTCGATTAATCGGATGTGTGAAATAAAGAAGGGAAAAAAATTCAAAGATTTCTCTCAAATTATTAATGCATAAATTAACTTTGGAATCCAAAAATATTTAAGTAACTCAAGCAAGAGCGCTGCTGTTTCAAATATCACCATGACAGTAATTACCTGTGGGCCATGGCCAATAAATCACAGCTTTGCTGATATTTGGAACAGAAGCACAATTGCGAGTGATAATGCTTTTGTACAACAATTAATCATAATAAAAAAAAAAGTCAATCTTGAAAAAGATGCCAAAGATGCAGGGGGTTGGGACATGCTCTACCCAGTAGAAAATGTATATGCACTTCATTGTTCCATGGAAGGATGGGGGATTGCATCCAATTCCAGGTCTGTACAAACTGAATCATTCTGTCAAAATAGTCACATTCAAGAAGTTGTTGACATTGAAACAGGTTGTGATTCAAATCAGATCCAAGGACTGGTTTGTCACGATAGAGGATGCATATATCCATATATCCCTCCTTCCACAACACAGGAAGTTCTTGAGGTTTGCTTTTGGGTTCAAAGCATTCCAATATTCAGGTTCTTCCTTTTGGCCCAGCACTGTCACCCCACACTTTTACCAGTGCGTGGATGCAATTCTAGCTCCTCTGCGACCCCAGGGCATCCACGTATTGAATTATATCAACGATCGGTTGATATTAGCTCAATCAGAGTAGAAGGTTAAGGTGGAAAACCAAGAAGAGTGTCCTTTCTGCAGTACAGAGAACAGCTTTTCATGGTGTTGTATGGGTTTCAACAACAATGCAGACACATTTGTCTCCTGCTTGTGTTATCTGATCCCCACAGCCGTGAACAGTGTGAGGCTAGGCCACTTACTGTAATATAGTTCCAGAGACTGTTGGAAGACTGTTGGACTGCTGTGTCCAACAAGATATCTTTGGGTCTGCTGTACATGAGACCTTTGTTGTGGTGGCTCAGGACCAAGGAGTTTTCCCAGAGGGGCAACCTGCTTTGCATGATCAAGGTCACATGCCGATGCTTACGTACGTTAGACGTGTGGAGGAAGCCTTGGTTCCTGTCACAAGGCCCGGTGTTGGGGGCTCCTTGTCCTTGTGTCATGCTAACAATGGATACATACCTTACAGGTTGGGGAGTGCTCTGCCCATGACCTATGGGAAGGTCACCATCTCACATGGCGCATAAATTGCCTGGAGATGCTGGATGTATTTTGTGCACTGAAACACTTCCTACCAGACCTGAGGGGCCATCATGTCCTTGTCCGCAAAAAAACACATTGGAGGTCTCCACACACATTAACCAAAAGGGGGATCTTCGCTCACAACCACTATACAAGTTGGCACACAAGATAATCCTGTGGGTAGTGTTGCTTTTGTCAACGAAAATTATGACTAAATATCATCGTCAACGAACCTTTATCACGTGACGAAAACGAAACGAGATGCAATGTAAATGCTGGTCATGTGACAATGACTATAATTAAATGTATAATGAATGACGAATAAAAACGAGACTAAATGTGGTTTTCCAAATATAAACTATGCTAAAATGTCTCTTCATTTTCATTGACCAAAATGAGACGAAACAAAATATTATAATGTTTGTTTTGTTTAGTCACGTTATTATTATTATTTCGCAGTATTTCTGAAGTGGGCTGCATCAGGTCATACTGCGCAGACACAGGCAGCGTCACTTCCTCAAGCCCCACTTGTGGCATTATTTAGAAGATGACAACAAATACAGTGCCCTCCACTAATATTGGCACCCTTGGTAAATATGAGCAAAGACGGCTATGAAAATAAATCTGCTTTGTTTATCTTTATGATCTTACATTCAGAAAATTCACAAAATGCTAACCTTTCATTGAAGTAAAACAATTAAAAGTGGGGGGAAACTTATGTTATGAAATAAATGTTTTTCCCATATGCATGTGGGGCACAATTATTGGCACCCTTAGAAATTATAATGAGTAAAATATCTCTGAAGTATATTCCCATTCATATTTGCATTTATTTAGCACACTAGAATGACTAGGAGTATGATATTGTCCAGCAATAACTTCCTGTTTCACAGGATTATAAATATGAGGAACACAAAGGCCAAATTTCCTTAATCATCCATCACAAGGAATAAAACCAAATAATATAGTTCTGATGTGCAGAACAAGATTGTTGAGCTTCACAAAATAGAAAGTGGCTGTAAGAAAAGAGCTAAAGCATTGAAAATCCCAATTTCCATCATTAGGACAATAATTAAGAATTCCAATCAACTAAAGATGTTACAAATCTGCCTGGAAAAGGATGTGTGTCTATATCGTCCTAATGCATGGTGAGGAGGAGAGTTTAAGTGTCCAAAGACTCTCCAAGGATCACAGTAGGAGAATTGCAGAGATTAGTTGAGTCTTGGGGCCAAAAGACTAAAAAAAAAATTCAAACAGCCCCTACGTCACCACATGTTGTTCAGGAGGGTTTTAAGAAAAATCCTCCTTGCTCATCCAAAAACAAACTCCAGCATATTCAGTTGTCAGACACAACTTGAATTTCAAATGGGAATGGCTTCTGTGGTCAGATGAAACTAAAAAAAAGAGCTTTCTGGCAGCAAACACTCAAGATAGGTTTGGTACAAAAAGTACCCCATGCCCACGGTTAAATATACTGCTGGATCTTTAATGTTGTGGGCTTATTTTCCTGCCAGAGGTCCTGGACATCTTGTTCAGATACATGGCATCATGGATTCTAGCAAATACCAACAGATAAAAAATGTAAACCTGACTGCATCTGTTAGAAGTTCTATAATGAGCTGTGGTTGGATCTTCCATCAGGACAGTGATCCAAATCAAACATCAAAATCAACACAAAAATGTGTCACTGAGCATAAAATGAAGCTTCTGCCATGGCCGTCCCAGTTGCCTGACCTGAACCCTATAGAAAACCCTATAGTGAACTGAAGAGAAGAAGCACCAGCATGGAGCTGGGAAACTAAAGGATCTGAAGAGTTTCTGTATGAAGGAATGGTCTCTGATCTCTTGTCAGGTGTTCTCCAAACTCTTCAGGCATTAAAGAAGAAAACACAGAGCTGTTATCTTGAATAAAGGACATTGCAATAATTGGGTGCCAATAATTGTGGTCAACATGAGCTACAGAAAAACATTTATTTCATAAATAGATTTTCCCCCTGCTTTCCATGGTTTTACTTAAATGATAGGTTAGAATATTGTGAATTTTTTGAATGAAAGATTAAAAGGATAAACAATGCAGATTTATTCTTACAGCCACCTTTGCTCATATTTACCAAGGGTGCCAATATTAGTGGAGGGCACTGTAAGTTAAGTTACCTGACTGACTCCATGTGTACTAAGCATCAGTGTTGGGAGTACCGCATTACAAAAGTAATAATATTACAGTAGTATACTTTTTGCTGAAGAGAAGAGAGATAATGTGGCGGACGCAACAAAAAATAAGTTAAACTAAAAATAACAAAATCTGTTTTTTATCAAATCATAGTCTATATATACAATTAATGAATATGCGAAATATATTTAACTTAAATAGCCTAATTAACAGATTAACAAAAGGAAAGTAAACACACTGCAATTTCGAATGATCTGTATGACCAAAAATGACTGAGTATTTGTTTGTTGTTCGTTTCCGTTGTTTCGATCGTGCCGGCGCCTCACGCACACACATACAGTCAACAAACATATACACTGATTAATTCAAATATTGCGTACTGCGTAGTGTAATCCGTGTCGTTCAGCCTGTGGTCGGGCCAAACACATATTTGCTCATGTGAGGATGTTTTTACGCGCATTAAGTACAAAGCTTGGTTTACTAATAGATAATTTGTTTAGGCTTGTTTAGCAACTTAAATATTTTATTCTTGTTTTGTTCTGAAAACCGTTAAAAATAGTCTATAGGCTAGCTATTGTGTTTATTGTTTGTACATTATAACATTTGTCTTTATAAAAAAATGTAACAATTTTGTGCTTATCTGTGTTTAACCTTAACTATAACGTTAATTTAGGCCTACATACTGGTAGCCTATCTAAATATAATTTTATAATTTTATGCTACATAGACCTACCTCATTACCCTCCACTGGATGCATAATGAGCTGCAGTAAACTACATTTTGGTATTTTATAATGCCTAGTCGTACTTACACGAAAGTAACTCAAAAGTAGTGTAAGGCATTACAATTCAAAGACAGTAATATTGTAATGTAACTAATTATTGTTTAAAGACAGTTGAAGACAGTAACTAGTAATATATAATGGTATTACATTTTGGAAGTAACCTAACACTGCTAAGCATCCCTTGTTGGCCAAATACTGTAGCTACTTTTGTCAGACTACAATAAAATTTTCATTGACTAAAACTAGACTAAATGTCATCAGTTTTTGTCGACTAAAACTAGACTAAAATGTCATCAGTTTCGTTGACTAAAACTAGACGAAAATAGTCATGGATAATTCTGACCAAAATGAGACTAAAATGCTCAGACTTTTAGTCGACTGAAACTTGACTAGACTAAAAAGAGTATGAACGTGACTAAAACTAATAAAAACTAAGATGACAGCTTCACATAAAGACTAGACTAAAACTAAAATTAAAACAGGCTGCCAAAAACAACACTACCTGTGAGCCTAGGGAAAACTCCTCTCACTAAGAACAGTTTACATCCCTGAGCACCTGAATCAGGGAGCAGACGTACTGTTGAGACAGGGGCTGAGACCTGGGTAATGGAGGTTCCATCCCAAGGTGGTGGAACTCCTCTTGAGGGAGTTCAGCCAGACGGAAGAGGGTCTATTTGCGTCGCAGGAAATTACACACTGTCAACTCTGGTCTCCGCACACGCATCCAGCTCCACTTGGGCTGGATGTCATGGTTAAGACATGGCTGAGGCTTTGCTCCTGGGAGTTCTGGAGGGAATGCCGACCTTGTGTCCCTTCTTGATGTCCTTGGAGATTCTGGTCAGGAGGGATCTCCTCTCTCAGGCTCCTCTCCTTCAGCCCCACCCGGAGTTATGGAAGTTTGGGTGTGGTCCCTGCAGGGGCACAGCTCTTAGCATCCAATCTCTCAACTGAGGTTTTTGAAACCATACTCCAGTCCAGAGCTCCCACTATGAGGAAACAGAAGCGAAAACTTTTCATTTCTAGGTGTAGACAGTGACTGCAAGGCCCAAGGAGTTTCTGCAGGAGTTATGAGTTCAGAGTTAGGCGCCGGGCCGATCCTCAGCTCTGTTGCTCCTCTCGGCGATGACTCATTGGTCGCACTGGGCTTTGGCTCTTCATCCACATTGGGTTCGGCTGACGCTCTGCGCTGTGGTGTGGTGTTGGGCTGGGCACAGGGTCAGGAGTGGGGCTCCGTCGTGACGTCGTCCACGAAGTCCACGGTCACCAAAGACTAGCAGGACATCAGCACCCACTCCACATAGGACACGCGACTCTCTCGAGGACCTTCCCCAGCGCTCGTGTGGTGGTGTTAAGTTCAACTTGGAAAAAGGAGCAGAGACAGCTGTCTGGGTAGTGTGTAATGTTGGCTAGAAACACAAAGTCTGTGGTGTGGTGTTAGAGAGAGGTCTCCCTGCTCCAGCAGGAGGACGAAGACGGCCGGGTCATCCATGACAAAAAAAATAAATTCAATAAAACAAAAACTGACACAACACACAAACAAAAATGCAGGGTAACACACCACTAACTTTTTTTTTTTTTTACAAGGTCCGGTTTTCTGTCACAACACGTGAGCAGGAAGGCGAAACACGACGATGAAATGCAATGTATCTTTAATATAATACACACAAGTAAATCCACACAGATAAATCCACAAAAGAGGGACAAGAACACATGTATTCATTGACGAGACCGGACACCAAGCATAGAACTCAAACAACTTATAAAGGGTGGCTAATGATACATAGACAGGTGATGGTGATAAACTAATAATGACTCAACGAGGACAGGAACAGGAACAGGAACAACCATATATGGGCACATGAGGGAAAAGCCAATACAAATAGTCCAGGGGTGTGACAGTTATGACATAAGATGGTTAATTTCTTCTTATAAATTGTTGGAGTATATTCGTTGGATTTAAAAGGAGTTCCAAGTGGAGAAGCTAGTTTTATAATCTTGCGAACCCGGAAACATGCTGCTCACGTGTCCTGTCTCATGATTGTCTTTTGTAAATAAAATGTCATATGCTTCGAATAATAAGAACAAATTTATATTTTATAATTATTTATTATTTTTTATTAATTATTTATTTATTTATTATTTGATTATTCAAATCTCTTGTTTAAAAACTGGAAAACAGATGTGGTAGTTGAAGTGGTTTTATGTATTTCATTTTATCTTTCAGTAATAAATATGCATTTCAACATTTCAGAAATGTGGATTTGGATGGGAATTAAATCACTACGTGGGATTTTTACATGGGTGGAAAACACTGGCATTCGAGTATGAAGTATAGCACCGGAGTATGGAGGGCAATAAAATCACCAACTAACCCCTGTAAATGTTGAAAATAGCTTACGTCCCCATGAGAAACAATTAGTTTCTTATTAGTCATTAGTTTCTTGTTACCCTGCATATTTATACCCCATGTGTTCACTTTGTTTTTGAGGACAATAAAGAATACTACTACTACTACTACAGTCATTGTCTGTAGTTCCATTTGTATAGCTGTTGTGTGGTTTTGGTTTTTGTTGCTTGTTGTGTGTTTTTGCCTTTTTTTTTGGATTTTGGGTAACACTTTATACAACTTTCATTAATAAATCATTTTAATAAATCATAAATCAGAACTCCACTTCCAGAACAACAGTTTACAAATAATTTACTCACCCCCTTGTCATCCAAGATGTTTATGTCTTTCTGTCTTCAGTCGTAAAGAAATTATGGGTTTTAAGGAAAGCATTTCAGGATTTTTCTCCATATAATGGTCTTCAATGGTGCACCCGATTTTGAACTTCCAAAATGCAGTTTAAAAGGGGTCTAAACGATCCCAGCCGAGGAAGAAAGGTCTTATCTAGTGAAACGACCGGTCATTTATTTTGAAAAATTAATATTTGTATACTTTTTAAGCACAAAAACTCGTGTAGCACTAGCTCTGGGATACGCGTACGCAACGCTGTGTACTACAGAACCACGTCAAAAGGTCACATGCGACTCACCTCCTGACTTGCTGATTTTTTCCGACAGTGGCATAGATATGGTCCGTTCTTGACAGCATTGAGATTCCTGCTCCGTTGGCAATGGTTGGCATTTTCCACACTTGCACCACCATGTCTTGTTTGAACATGGTCTCACAGCAGTCTCCTCTCTCTGTCTAAGTTCATCGTCTGTGTACTCCGGCTCAAAAAGGTAGGGCATGGCGAAAAACTCCATCTCATTTTCTCCTACAACTTCAGAATCGTCTGACATCGTTGTACTTTTTTGTTTGTAAACAGCGCTTGACTTACTTGCTAGTCTTTGCAGGTTCTGTAGTATGTAGCGTTGTGGACGCGCATCCTAGAGCTAGTGTTACATGAGTTTTTGTGCTTAAAAAGTTTACAAATTAAAATTTTTCGAAAAAAATGACAGATCTTTTTGCTAGACAAGATCCTTCTTCCTCGGCTGGGATCATTTACAGCCCTTTGGAGCTGCATTTAAACTGCATTTTGGAAGTTCCAACTCGGCGGCACCATTAAAGTCCATTATATGGAGAAAAATCCTGAAATGCTTTCCTTAAAAACGTCTAGGTTACGTAGGTAACCCTCGTTCCCTGAAGGAGGGAACGGAGACGTTACATATGGGAACTCGCTTGAGTGACCAATCACCTCCGAGCTTTACAGAAAAGGCCAATGAAATTGGCGAGTGGAGTTTGCGTGCAACGCCACTCCCCCGGACATACGGGTATATAAGATGGCGGCGCGCATCCACTCATTCAGGTTTTTGCTGAGGAGCCGAGCCGCAGCCCGGCGTCAGCGCAGCCTAGGGTTGTGGCAGGGGATGTAACGTCTCCGTTCCCTCCTTCAGGGAACGAGGGTTACGTACGTAACCTAGACGTTCCCCTTCAGTCGTTTCACTACGACGTTACATATGGGAACAGACCCATGGAAAAGGCCACAACCCTGAGGCTGCGTTACGCAAGACACCAAGTGCCGACAGGCGGACGTGTCGGAAAGTGGAGTCACTACGTAACCTTCCCAACGCCCTAGGGACCAGTAGAGGGGCCCCATAGGGGTGCCAGATGTACTGAAGCATGGGTTGGGGGGGCGGAGCACATGTGGTTTAGGCATGTGGAATAAAGAAATTGAATACATCTAATCTGTTATAGATGTATGAGGGAAAACACAGCCTTCTGGCTGACTGTGGAGAAATACTGAGACATGTTGCCACAACCTTCTGGGCGAAGGAGACCCAGTCGGAGCACAGTCGCGGACTACTCCGCATCTAGTCCTGACTGCGGGGCATGGAGGACCCAGGTTCGCCGGAGGGAACATACTGGGAGATAGCGCACGGATCCCGTGGGAATGGCGCAGCAAGCCGACACCTGCCGGCCTCCCGCAAATTACCTGATGTTACCTTAACACACGGGAGGACACGGGCTCGACGCGGAGATTATAGAATCTCGCGAAGGTGTTAGGTGTCGCCCAGCCCGCAGCTCTGCAGATGTCTGCTAGCGAGGCGCCGTGCGCCAGCGCATAGGAGGAGGCAACACTTCGAGTGGAGTGAGCTCGAACTCCTAGGGGGCACGGCTCCCCCTGGCTTTCGTAGGCCAGGGAGATGGCATCTACCACCCAATGGGCCAACCTCTGCTTGGAGACAGCATTTCCCTTCTGCTGTCCTCCGAAGCAAACAAAGAGCTGCTCGGAGCGTCTGAAGCTCCGGGTGCGGTCCACGTAAACCCGTAAGGCACGAACGGGACACAGCAACGCTAAGGCCGGGTCTGCCTCCTCCGGGGGCAGAGCTTGCAGGTTCACCACCTGATCCCGGAAGGGTGTGGTGGGAACCTTGGGCACGTAACCGGGCCGGGGTCTCAGGATAACGTGAGAATCAGCCGGCCCGAACTCCAGGCACGCTTCGTTGACAGAGAAGGCTTGTAGGTCCCCGACCCTCTTGATGGAGGCGAGCGCGGTCAGGAGCGCTGTCTTAAGCGACAGGAATTTAAGCTCGACTGAAACCAGCGGCTCGAAGGGAGGTCCCCGCAGGCCCCGAAGGGCGACGGAGAGATCCCAAGAGGGTACAAGGTGCGGTCTAGGGGGATTAACCCTTCTCGCACCTCTGAGGAACCTCACGACCAGTTGATGCTTCCCGATGGATGTTCCATCGACTGCATCGTGATATGCCGCGATGGCCGCGACATACACTTTGAGAGTTGAAGGAGACAGCCTACGCTCCAACTTCTCTTGCAGGAAGGAAAGCACTACTGCGATCGGACATCTCTGTGGGTCCTCCCCACGGGAGGCACACCAGTCAACAAAGAGACCCCACCTCAGTGCGTAGGCCTGCCTCGTGGAGGGGGCTCTAGACTGAGTGATAGTTTCTATCACGGCCTGTGGAAGGCCGGCGAGGTCTACCGTGTCCCGTCCAGAAGCCACACGTGCAGGTTCCATAGATCGGGACGCGGGTGCCAAATCGTGCCCATCCCCTGAGAAAGAAGGTCCTTCCTCAGGGGAATCTTCCAGGGAGGGGCTGTCGCGAGGAGCGTGAGGTCGACGAACCAGGTCCGGGTGGGCCAGTATGGCGCAACCAGCAGAACCTGCTCCCCGTCCTCCCTGATCTTGCACAGGGTCTGTGCAAGGAGGCTCACTGGGGGAAAGGCGTACTTGGGCCCCGGAGGCCAGCTGTGTGCCAGTGCGTCCCTGCCGAGGGGAGCCTCGCTGAGGGAGTAGTAGAGCTGGCAGTGGGAGGATTCCGGGGAGGCAAACAGATCTATCTGGGCCTTGCCGAATCGACTCCAAATCAGCTGGACTGTCTGGGGGTGGAGTCGCCATTCTCCAGGGTGGGTGGGCTGCCGTGAGAGCTGGTCGGCTGCACGGTTGAGCTCCCCTGGTATATGAACGGCGCGCAGCGATTTCAGCCGCGTCTGACTCCACAGGAGCAGATGGCGGGCGAGTTGCGACATACGACGGGAGCGTAGACCACCCTGGCGGTTGATGTACGCTACGGTCGCAGTGTTGTCCGTGCGGACAAGCACGTGCTTGTGGCGGAGCATCAGAAGAAACCGACGCAGCGCGAGAAGCACTGCTAGCAACTCCAGGCAGTTGATGTGCCAAAGCAGTCGAGGTCCTGTCCAGGAGCCCGAGGCTGCTTGCCCGTTGCATACAGCACCCCAACCCGTGGTGGAGGCATCTGTGTAAACCACAACATGCCTGGAGACCTGTCCTAAGGGGACTCCGGCCCGTAGGAAGGCAGGGTCTGACCACGGGCTGAATAGGCGGCGACACTGCGGGGAAACGCCAATCCGGAGTGTGCCACGGTGCCATGCCCATCTCGGGACTCGATCGTGTAGCCAGCGCTGAAGCGGTCTCATATGAAGCAAGCCCAGCGGCGTTACCGCGGCTGCAGCTGCCATATGCCCCAGGAGCCTCTGAAATGTTTTGAGAGGGACCGCTGTTTTGTGCCTGAATGATTTCAGGCAGTTCAGCACTGACTGCGTGCGCTCGTTGGTGAGGCAGGCTGTCATATTGACCGAGTCCAGCTCCATACTGAGAAAAGAGATCCTCTGCACTGGGGAGAGTTTGCTCTTCTCTCGGTTGACCCGAAGGCCCAGATGGCTGAGGTGCTGAAGCACCAGGTCCCTGTGTTCGCACAACAGATCTCGCGAGTGAGCCATGATGAGCCAGTCGTCGAGATAGTTGAGGATGCGAACGCCCTTCCGCCATAGCGGAGTCAGGGCACCCTCGGCGACCTTCGTAAAGACGCGGGGGGACAGGGACAGGCCAAATGGGAGCACCTTGTACTGATACGCTCGACCCTCGAAAGCAAACCGTAGAAAGGGTCTGTGTCGAGGCAAAATCGAGACGTGAAAGTACGCGTCCTTCAGGTCTATGGCCGCAAACCAATCCTGGTGTCGAACGCACGAAAGGATACGCCTCGAAGTGAGCATTTTGAACGGCAGCCTGAGAAGGGACCGATTCAAAACTCGAAGATCCAGGATTGGTCGTAACCCACCGCTCTTCTTGGGCACGATGAAGTAAGGGCTGTAAAACCCCGACCTCATCTCGGCTGGAGGGACAGGCTCGATTGCGTCTTTCGCCAGTAAGACAGCAATCTCCGCACGCAGAACAGAGGCATCCGTGTCCGAGCGGACAGAGGTGAAAAGGACGCCCCTGAATTTGGGCGGGCGCCTGGCAAACTGAATCGCGTAGCCGAGACGTACCGTCCGGATCAACCACCGGGACGGGCTGGGCAGCTCTAGCCAGGCTGCGAGCCTGGCCACCAGTGGGATCAGCGGAGCGTTGACCGACGTGACCGCGGTGGGGCGGCCTGCGGGAAGGGGAAGGGGACTGGTCCCAGAAGGATGAACGTCCTGGAGAGCAGTCTGGCCGCTCTGAGCAGCACTTACCTTCCTCCCAGGTTCCCGCGCTGGCGAATGTTGGCTCCGAGTCCGAACCCGAGGAGACATCTTGTCTGACAGGAACAGAACTCGGGGCACTTGGCCCAGAGATGTGGAAAATTGCTCTTTCTGTGAGTGGGTGGGTACCGCCGACCCGTAGGTCGACGGCAGCTGAGCACACAGACGGTCCCGGCCCTCCACCGGGGGCGGGGGGGCAGATGTTGTCGTCCCCCGAAGAGCAGCTTCCATCATCTCCAGGCTGCCCGTGTCAGGAGCGCCGCGCAGACCTGCGGGTCTTAGGTGTATGAGGGGGCTCCTGAGCGGCGGGCGGCGCCGCTCCCCTGCGGCGGCCACGACGTCTGGCGGCGAGGCGCGCATCATGGGCCTCAGCCGGAGATGGAGCAGGTAGGTCTTGCTTCTTGGGGGCCGCAGGGGGGCGCCCTCGGCGACGAGCAGGCTGAGGCTGGGCACCCGGGGACTTCGTGGGAGTCGCACGCCGGGGCAAGATGTGACTGATCGCCTCAGTCTGCTTCTGGACTGCCGAGAACTGCTGGGCAAAGTCCTCGACAGTGTCGCCGAAGAGGCCGGCCTGGGAGACGGGAGCGTCGAGAAAGCGTGCTTTGTCGACATCTGCCATCCGCGCCAGGTTCAGCCAGAGGTGGCGTTCCTGGACCACGAGTGTGGACATCACCTGACCAAGGGACCGCGCCGTGACTTTAGTGGCCCGGAGGGCGAAGTCGGTCGCCGCACGCAGCTCCTGCAAAACCGCTTGGTCAGGACTATCCTTGTGCAGTTCTTTTAACGCCTTGGCCTGATAGACCTGCGGGGTGGCCATGGCGTGCAGGTCAGAGCCGACGAAAGCCTACAGGCTTTGGACGGGAGGCCCGGAGAGCCCCGCCAGGTGGCGGCGTCTTGCGGGCATAAATGCACCGCAACCGCACGCTCAACCTGAGGGACCCCCTCATACCCCCTGGCCGCCCCGCCATCAAGGGTAGCGAGGGCTGAGGAGGTAAGGCGTGAACGAGCCGAATGAGGGGCCCGCCACGCCTTAACCAGCTCATCGTGCACCTCCGGGAAGAAAGGGACTGGGGGCGAGCGCGGCGGCGCCGCAGACCTCGTCCCCAGAAACCAATCATCCAGCCTCGAAGGATCGGGAGGAGGCACCTTCGGGACCTCCAGCCCGATCCCCTTGGCGGCCCGGAGGAGCATGGCCGACAGTTCGGCGTCCGCCTCAGACGGGCAGCGACCGCAGAGGGGCGCTGCTCCGCCGAAGTGCCCGCTCTTTTTTTTTTTTTTTTGAGAGAGCGTAACTCTGCAGGAGTTTGTCTTGAAGAAGCAGCTCGTAGCGGTGAGGCTCCGAAGCGAAAATCTGAATGAGTGGATGCGCGCCGCCATCTTATATACCCGTATGTCCGGGGGAGTGGCGTTGCACGCAAACTCCACTCGCCAATTTCATTGGCCTTTTCTGTAAAGCTCGGAGGTGATTGGTCACTCAAGCGAGTTCCCATATGTAACGTCGTAGTGAAACGACTGAAGGGGAACCATAATTTCTTTACGACTGAAGACAGAAAGACATGAACATCTTGGATGACAAGGGGTAAATTATTTGTAAACTGTTGTTCTGGAAGTGGAGTTCTCCTTTAAACATTACCAAATGATTAACAGATTATTTAATGTACATTAAAATGCTTACAAATGTCATCAAACTTTCAATTCATATGATCATACATTTTTTAAAAAGTCTTCAAACAATTTTGACATGGTTTACAATTATGAAAATCTTCATTAATAAATCATTAACAAACATTATATAATGCTTTACGGATCATTAGTTAATATTTACAAATCTGTTTTAAAAATGTACAAATGATTTTAACATATACAGTAATTACAAGTTTATTAAGGTAGTTTTGTATGCTTAAATGTCATGAAACTTCAGTTCATATATTAGCTAATGCTCATTTTACATTTACAAATGTTGTGAAAATATAGCTTAATTGGTCATTTTAAGCACTTCACAAATTATTCATGTTAATATATTCATTAATTCAAAATCATAGTCTGTAAAGTTCATATTTTTGGTTTTTGTTTGTTGTGAAGATTTGTACTATTTACACATCTTAAATAATTTATTACTCATTTGTTAATATTTTTGCAGTACCCAATCTAAAGTGGAAACTATTCATCAATTGTAAATGTTTATAAACATTTACTAATCATTAGTACCTTCATGAACAGTCATTTTGATTGCAACAGCTGTCCCAAATGACCGGAATTCACCCTATTTTCACATCTTTACAAATCATTTATTAATCATTTGTTAATGTTTTTGCAGTACCCAATCTAAAGTTGAGACTATTCATCCTTTATAAATGTTTATAAACATTTACTGACTTTTACTGACTTTATTGCCACTGGACTTTTAGCTACTGTAACAGCATTTATGTTAAGGATGGTTAGTTCAAGTTAGCTTAATGCTTGGTAAACACATAAGACAGTGTAACACTTATAAGTATACAATTTATATCATTAAATAGAATATTGAATCTCTCTTTTAATTTCTTGGATTAACATTAAGGACACAGACAGCAGCTAAAGCACAGTCACTTTAAGAGACAATGCATCCAACATAATGATACACATCCGATTTCTTTCTCAACTGTTTACGTTCACATAACCAACAGTTTTTTGAGGATTCTTGCAAAGACGGGTATTTTAACAACTCAGTTTGGTGTTTAAGGGCTGTAAGGTGCCAATCTCTGTGTGTGTGCTGTGCACACAGAACAATGTGCGGGTGCTGAATTAATCTCTTTCTCATCTTTTTGTGTTTGTATGTTTAAACTGTTGAGGTGTATTTGTTTGTTCAGGTGCAAAAGGATGCAAAGGAGGGCTCTGGGTTCTGTGTTTGCAATGCGGCTATCTGTGAGCAACACGGCGCGAGTACTCAGTTGAGTTAATTCGTGTCTTGTGCTTGAATGTTTCAAAATCTCTTAAATGTTTTAATTGGCAAAGCTTAAAAATGTGCAAATGATAGGCTTTCATGACGATGCACAGCAGTGGGCAGTCAACAACGGCAATGTTAAGCGATCTTTTTGAGCGTGATTGCACCCATTAAACAGCTGCGTTAGCCCACTAGCATCACTGCTCATGCTGGAAATGTTTAATCCGTCTGAGTGTCACATTTCTGTGTGATAATCGCTGTGTGATATTTTTCATAGAGTTCATTGCACTGTACAGTTTATTATTGCAACTTCTTGATATTTGAGACTGATACTTCTTTGCTCGTCTTTCATATATTACTGCACTTTACACGTTGTTTAATACAGTATTAATGCTATAATTGTTGTTCTATTTGTGAAGTTATTTGTACAATAAATATTTATTTTTGCTATTTAAATTTTCCAGAAAACTACCTCAAGTACACTACTATGTGTATATGATTCCACATGTGCAATAAACGTCTAAACTGTAAACTCTGGAATCTGATGACTCCAACTCCCTGAACAGAGTTCTGCAGCAGTCAATAACACAATTACCAGCTTTCAGTGGGGCAATCCCCAACAATCATGTTATAATCTTTTAAATTTGTTTTAAAAGATCAGGCTGACCTTCTCTCCAGGGTCACCTTTTGGCCCCTCCTCTCCCATGTCTCCCTGTTAGAAAAAGAACAGAAATATTTAATATTTTGATACATATTAAACATAAGCAGTGTTGCCATAAAATTACAGATTAACATAACTAGCTTTAGTTAAAAGATGAATTAGACGTGCATTTACCGAATTTAAAGAATGAGTTAGGGGGGTTGCTGTGGGGAGGGGGTGTTGTGTGTGTCCACACCTGGAACATGATTTCAACCAAGGGGGCTCAGGTTACGTTATCTTAGCATGCTAGTCTCCTATGACTAATTTTCATGGTTCTTCTTAACTTTTGCAATCATTTGTCAACAAATGCACATGTACAAATGTCCACTGCAATTACAACATTGATATATTTATGACTGCAAAAGGGGACTGCAAAGTCACAAAAATACACAAAACTACATACAGTTGCTTTGAGGGTTCATCTATTAAAAAGCAAAGACAGTAAAGGTTAGTTTAAAAATATTATGCAAATAATGCAACTGTCAAGTTTTATTGTAAAAAGTAAAAGGGTCGTTTCTGTAGGGAAGTGGTAGTGGTGATAGCACTCTTTGCTCTTTCTATATTTGATTCCAGACATTTTAAGCTCCACAGAAATGTCTGGATGCACTGCAGGTCTATGGTGGGATGGAATCTAATTTAATATATTTGATCTGTTTAAAACTGTCTGGGTGTTTGACACAATAAGATGACATGGTCAAAAGTTTGTCTAAATGAGCAATTTCAAAAGAAAATGTTGATGGAAACCTGTGGTTAAGGACAAGTCTGCCAACGGTGTCAAGAAAAAATCCTTAGCGTCTTCTAAATTAATGGACTTTCAGTGAGAATAAAGAGCCACTGACCAGTAACCTAAACTTTCTAATACCGTGTCATGTACATTTGGCTGCCTCTGTGAAAGTCAATTAAGAAAGAAGTTTTGAAAACAAGCATCACAGTACATAAAATTAGAGAAAAATGTATAATTGCCATGGTCTATTTCGAATTCCATTCAGTCCTGCATTTGCTCTTTTTACTCACATTCATCCAATATGTCAGCTAAAAAGTTGCTTTTTGTTTGTTCAGAATTCACATAAGCCATCTAATCCTGGCCAGACTGCATTTTCCAGCAATATACTGGAAAAAGATTAAGATTTCATCTTGAGATACTTCACAAAGTCCTGATTTTGAGCAAATTGGAGGAAATTTAAAAAGGTCCCTTGTTCACAGTTGTCTACCATCTGCCAAGGAACCAGATGCTGATTTTAAGTGGATACTTCAACCTTTAAGTTTTCAAAGTTTTACTCTTTACTCTTTCATAATGTGGGCTTTTAGCGCAACATTATATTGGTCTAACAGCAAATAAGTGGATATCTCATCGATAGATTTATACAACAGAATTAATCCCATTAATCCCAACAATCAATGATTCAAAATCATGCGAAACATAACACCACAGACAAAATTATCAGATAACTTTGAGAGGGAAACATTTTACCTTGTCACCCCGTTCACCTCTGTCACCCTGTTGGAAAAGAAATTAAGCATGGGTAAATATTATAAAATATAAGGGTTATAATTTCAGCCAAATTTACTTTCAATTAAGATATGAGACTCATGTTACAGATGCCCATTTTACACAACCTCTGATGTAATGAACAGGGAATGTATTTATTTAAAATAAACCTTGCTCACTCCCAGACAAACACAGACCTAATACATACACTGGAAACACAGCAGATCATCTAGGGACATGTGTCTCACTTTCTATGTAAGGAATAATTCATGATGGGCAAAAAAAAAAAGCACATGTAAGGTGAGGATGTGGCCATTCATCCAGTTTTTGTCCTTAAAACACTTGTGAATGTATAACTACATTCTTATGCATCTCAACCCAAGCCCCTGTTGCCAATTCCAAAACAATATTTTAGAGCTAATAATGGAGGACCAATCCAATGATATGCAGACTAATGCAATAATGCAGTTATTATAGAGAGAGACAGAGAGAGCGAGAGACAGACAGAGAGAGAGAGAGAGAGAGAGAGAGAGGGAGAGAGAGAGAGAGAGAGATTAAGCATGTGTGAATTACTGTACCTGAGTCTGTGTGTCTCTCAACAGCATCTCTACTAATAGCGAAACTGTACGTTTAACTGCTTTAAAAGCAGTGATGTTCTGCTACTAAAATGTCAGACCTAGTACTACTTTGTAGCTGTGTGTTTACTGGAAAATAACTGCCCAGCTTGGAACATCCATCAACCATTCAGGTTGACAGCCCCGTGGTATAAAGATCAAACAACATATGATGACAAATGATCTGCATTTTATGATATTTAATGATGTGACCATGATGATATTTGATATTTAGATGCACTTCCAATAATAGATGTTTATTTTAATAATAATAATAATAATAATAATAATAATTTATTTATTTATTTTTAATATGAGTCCCTTCTCTCAATAGAACTTGCAATGAGGATGGATAGTTTACTATAAGATATGAAATTGATCTTGTGATCTAATGAAATTGTGCACATGTACTACAAACCTTAACACCAGGGACTCCATCTAATCCTGGCGTACCCATATCTCCCTACAAATAACAGAACACAAAGTGGCCTTTTCAGCACACCTCTCTAAAGAGAATTATGTGACTTCTTACACAAGGATGCAAACATCCACAATCACAAGCCATAGCCAAGACAGCTCAAATAAATACATTTACAGCACTACTTTTGTCATTTTTCAGTATATGACATTCAGTATATGTCTTCAGATTTGTATACATGTTCTAAAATGGCTCTTTTTTGCCATTTATTGATGAAAATCGATGATGCAAAGGAATCATTTAATCACATTTCTAATTCAATTAATTTAAAAAATATATTTTAAACTGATTCACAGAAATGAATTCACCTACTCTAATGTCATTTTTGCTACTGAAGATATGCTGTTAAAACAATACTGTTTTAATGGCCTTAAAAAGACTAAAAAGACAAAACAATTTTATTTAATCTCCTAAAACATGAAAAAGTCAGCTTTTTTTTTTTTTTATCCATTATAAGTCTGAGCAAGACATTTTGTGAATTATTTTTGTTGTTTTATAAATGAGTATTGCTTCCACCAGACAAACAACCTTTCTGTGTTTTCTATTAATCCACACCCTTCAGTTTTAATACATTTCTAAATGCTTGAGAATACTGCTAGACTGCATGCATCAGTATGCATCAGCTTCCTCATTCTGCTAGATGAGCAATACAGAAATAATTTTACAACACTACCTTTTTCTTATTACTGTGTATTTGAAATTTGAAAGAAGATTTGGCCTCACAGGTCAAATTTCAAACCCTGGAGTCTATAAACCGAAGAAATAACTCATGACTCTGAAATGAATAAATTAAAAATCTGGCTCATTGTTTCAGATTATGTTCCAGCTAAATCTGGATTATTCCAGTAATTTAAAAATAGTAAAAAAATAGTAAACTTACTGTATATTCAAGATAAGATACAGTATACGATTTTAAAGGAAATTAAGATATCTGTTTACTTACCTTCATTCCATCAATACCTGGAATACCAGGTGGCCCAATGGAACCCTACAATGGAAAGACAAGACAACAATGGAAAGTAAAAATTACATATTGGCATTAGATATATTTAAAAATAAATGAGATACTGGCATTTAGATAAAGACATGTTTCTGAAAAAAAAAGTACTTAATAGTATCACTACTTGTAATTCTCCAACACTGGCATAAATATATATAGCTGCAAGCAGCGATGATGGGCTCAGACCCAGCACTACCACCACCCTGGTGGCTTTAGAAAACAGTGCATAGAGGGCAATATGCATTTAACCCTTTGGCAGTCTGGTTGTTGAGTTACAGTAATAAAAGTATTGCTCTAGAATATCAAGATTGTAAAACAGATACACACACAGAAAGAGGAGGCTTTATAAAAGTTTTAATGATCTATAAGATTTAAAAAAAAAATAGTTTTATTGTAAATTATATGAAACTACATTAGCTGTCAGTACAGTACATATCAACTGATTCTATTTATTTATTTGTCATTCAGAGTGATGGAAACGGATCAGGTTTAAAGGATTTCTTATCCTATTTAGTGGACAACCTTAGTATTACAGACTTCATCTGTCAGCTGAAATGTCTGACAGTTTATAATTTCCTGTTTCATAAATTCATGAAACTAATGTTTCCTCAGAATGACTTGTTCTCCATTTGTAAAAAGTTAGGTGTTTTGGACAATATAGGGGCAGATATAGGGCAACTCCTGTTTCCCCTTTTCAATTTTCACCACTTTAATTAATCACCATGGCAACATTGCTCAAGATATCCAAAAGCTGTTCGCAATTTAGGTTCTCAATGTTTTGGCATTTTGTAGACAAAGGTTGCTGTGAATTGCATGAATCTCCCAAAATTTCCCAAAATCCACACTAAAAAATGCTGGGTTATTTTTATTTATTTTTTTTTTAACCCAAATGCTGGGTTCAGCCTGCTGAGTCATTTAAATTGGTTGTTTTTAATATTTTTAACCAGTTGCTGGGTAGTTTTTCTGCACTCTAAAAACTGGGTTCAGCTTGTTGGGTCATTTTATTGCGTTATTTTAGTCTTTTTTGCCCAGGTGCTGGGTAGTTTTTTTCTGTAACTGTCAGGAGTGACTGAGGCAAGAGACATGCGGATCCATATGCAAAACTTTATTAACAGACGAGGTCAAAAACAGGCATAGGTCGACAGCAACAACAGGTATAGCACAGGCAAGACGAAAGAATGATCAAGACGGCGAGCGTAATCCAGAGGGCTAGGTAAACGTGTAATCCACAACCAGCAATAGTCTCATATTTATAGTGTGTGTAATTGGCTGCAGGTGAGAACATAATCAGTGAAATGTAACATGGGAAATGTAGTCCGAGGTGACATGTAACAGTCTGTGAAGTATGAGAGTCAATATAATAGGAAGGCGACCTCTGGTGGTGAACAGACAGAAGACCATGGACAGGCTTTGTGACAGTAACTAACAGCTGGGTCATTTTTAATGGGTTATTAACTATGCTAAGTTAAGGTGGTCGCACACCGGGTAAGAAGCACAGCATCACGCCACGCCACGCCACACCACACCTTTATAATTCAAACACATTATTTTCTAAAGTGTACACACACCAGCGGCGCCCAGCTTGTACTTGTTGTATGTTGTAAGCTGCGCTTCTTGTCCGGTGTGCAACCCTTTAAGGGTGTGGGCTTTTTGCTTCCTGTCAGGGGCATAGTTTGTGCCTGGGAGCTCTCACAGCCTGAAGGAAAAAGATGTTGAGCAGTCTTGCAGAGAGGGCTCTAATGCTCCGATACCGTCTTCCTGATGGCAAGAGCTGGAAGAGATAAAGGGAGGGATGGGTGGGGTCCTTCACGATACTGGTGGCTTTATTGGAACATCGTGCAAGGAAAATGTCCAGAATGGAGGGGAGAGGGGCACCGATGATGAAGCTGTGTTCACTGTCCACTTTAGGGTCTTGCGGTCAGCAGCACTGCAGTTCCCGTACCAGACAATGATGCAGCTGGTTAGCACAATCTCAGTGGTGCCCCTGCAGAAAGTGGTGAGGATGGGAGACTTGCTCTTTTAAGTCAGCGCAGGAAGTGGAGCCGCTGTTGCACCTTTTTGAAAAGTGATGTAGTGTTGGTGGTCCACGTGAGGTGTTCCACAATGTGCACCCCCAGGAATTTAGTGCTGCTGACTCTCTCCAAAGTTGAGCTGTTGATGGTCAGTGGGGAGTGGTCAACAGAGTTCCTCCTGAAGTCTATTACTGTACACGCACCACCCGATTTTTGTAACTGTATGTACTTGTACGTGCAGGTCGCACATGAGCATTTAAGTTATTTTGCGGTAATCTGTTATTCTACATGGTGACAACACTGTGCCGGGCCATTGTTTCACAGTAGTGACAATACTGTCCCAGGCCGTTGTTTCACAGTAGAAAACGAAACTAAAGGGACAGAACAACAACAACAACAACAACAACAACAAAACTGCAACAACAACAACAACAGACATTCACATTGACAAGCGCTTGTGAGCGAGAGGGTATGAGACAGCTCAGCCTTAGTTTAAAAGAGTTCAAAAATATTTGTTATCAGTTTAAACTTAACTGGACATGGATGAAGCTTTCTAGAGCGCACGTGTCAACTGCTCGTGTTTGCGCACATCATCAAATGGAGTATACTTTGAAAGGCTATGCGTTCAACTGTGCGCATGCGCTAGCGCACGTGTACAAAAACAAAGTATACTTTGGGCTTAAGCCAGCAATATAATTGCCCGGCTTGATGAGAACAATACAAGTCCTGAGTTTGGTGACTGTATGAAAAACGAATCCCCCACTTTTGTCAAAAGTGCCTTCTCCATGCCTATTTTTGAGCTTTTACCAATGCCTAACAGTCAATAACTCTGATGTGTGTGTCGAGTTTCCTGAAATTCTAAGCATGTAATTGCCTAAAAACATCTGGAAAAGAAAATTTAAGTTTGACACATTGCTATGAAGACAGCATTTAAGATATTAAGAATCCCTTCAGAGCTTTACATCTGCAATGTCTTGACATTATTCTGATGAAGTCTGAAGCAAATCTGGTAAAAACAAAAGGGTGATTTTAAAGCAATTGCCAATTGGTGGCACTATAACTTTCAATCATAAAAGTCACACCTATGGGATCAGCTGCATATGTAACGGGGTTAAAAAGAACAATTTAGAGAGTGAAGACATTTAGGTGAATTTCATAAAATAAAATATTTGGTTGTATTTGTTGGTGTACGAAGGCTCCCCTCCTGTGGCTGTTAATGGTACTGCAGATGTAGTATTTTGTCCCTCTTCTCTTGCCGTACCGCAGCAGATTTGAGTGTGGCTGCTGCAGGTATGTACGATTTTTCACGCTCTAACTCATTAACGTATTAATTGTGGAAGTAATATGTTTTATGTGACTACTTTTGACGCAATTGATTGGATTCACGTATTTGAACGTGTATATAATGTATTTAACACTTTAACGCAGTTGTCGAGGTCATTATGAATATATTGAATTTCCTCGTGCATTCACGAGCGGTAACGAGTGCATTTCATGTGGTCATTGCATCTGTCTTACAATTTCTGATAATTAATTGTAATATGAGTTGAGTGAAAGTGTAATTTCTATTCTTCTAGTCATATGTATGTCTGCAGTATATTGTCTACAGCCAACCTGATTTGTACCCCTTTTTTCTATCAAAAAGGTATGTTGCTTTCATGTTATGATGTTATATATGTTAACAAATGCTGTTTAGAAATTCATGAAGTTCCCTATCTGTCGTACACTCCGAGTTGTGTCGAGTAGTGTACGACACTAGGGGTCGCTCTTGGGAGCCCAAACATCTCTGACAGTTTTAAAAAAGGCCAATGAAATTGGGTGTGCAGAATTTGCATAGCTGGCCACGCCCCGGATATCCGGGTATAAATAGGGCAGCATGTGCATCTGCTCACTCGTTCTGTTTTTCGGAGCCGAATGCAGCGTCTCTGCGTGAGAAGCAGCAACATTCACCTCCCTCGTCGTTGGATCTGCGGCACAGACAGCGGTCCCTCCCTCTCTAACACAGCTAGTGTTGTGAGAGTCCCCTGGGTGCGTCGACGGCGATCTTGAAGAGCAATCTTCCTTCTAAAAGAGTGATTTCTCTGAAAGAGCTGACACGGTAGGATTGTGTGTTGGTTAACATCCTCCGTGTCATCCTGGTTGCGGCTTACCTTCCCAAGAACGATCGACACGACCGTTGTGTTCAGTGTTAAGTAATTATCACGCTGATGCAGCGTTTGTTGTTGATTCATGTTTTGCTTGCGAGAACTCGATCATGGGCACGCTTTGCTCGTGAGCCGCGTGCTTTACGTGAAGCCGCGGCTCACTCCGACTGCTTTCCGCTTCGGTCCTTCTACTTTCGGGTACGAGGCCGTTGCGATGTGCGTCGGTGGCGAGCATTAGGAAGCAGGGAAGGCTCTGCGAAACAGTTTCTCTTGGTAGCTCTGTTGGCCCAACGGAACTTGATTCTTGGAGCTCACGCTCCTACCATCGTTGCCTTCCTGACACACCCCCCTGAGAAGGAACCTCCTTCCTCAGGGGAGGGGCACAATCTGGCACCCGCGCCCAGATTTCTGGAACTTCCTTCTATGGTCCCTGAACGTGACCAGGAAGCTTCCAGAAACCTTCCACCCACAATGGGAGGCACCCTTTGCACGACTGAGCCAGACGGTGGCATGTCCTGGGAATGGCGCAGACGTTCTTCCTAAGGGTAGAACCCACGGAATTGCGGCATCAAATCTGTGCTATCCCTCCTCCAAGGAGGCCTGGATAGGCACCTTTCGGCTTCTACGTCAAGGTCTATGTACAGCCACCATGACTTGGTAGAAGGCAGATCGGTGGGGCTTTATTTTACGATTTATCAAGAGGTGCCCGGAAGGCGAACCCTCCCTGGTTGCACCACATCCCCTCTTGATCTGTTATGGTCCTCGGGCCTACAGTAAGATCCATTGAGCCCACAGTCGGTTCATTCGGTGCCCTCTCCATGGAGACGGCCTCCCCGGTGGCGCTCACCCCTGTTAAGAGCGGGAAACCTTCAAGCCCTTTCCGTCAACGTTCGTGCCTGGAATTCGGGCCGGTGAACTCTCACGTTGTCCTGGGAACCCGGCCTGGATACGTGCCCATGGTAACCACCCCTCCCTCAGAGCAGGTGGTGACCCTGCAAGCAATTCCTTACCAGGAAGATGACCCCAACCTGACCCTATCATGCCCGGTCCGTGTCCCACACATTACCTGGAACGTTCTCAGCACTCAGACGTTCAGGTCAGCTCTTTGTCTGTTATGGAGGACAGCGGAAGGGGAAGGCTGTCTCCAAACTAAGGATCTCCCACTGGCTTGTGGATGCGGTCCGTTCGGCCTACCAGGCCAGAGGCTTGCCTTGCCCACGGGGAGTGAGAACCCACTCGACCAGGGGCATCGCTGCCTTGGCGGCTCTCGCAATGCAGCCTCGTTAACAGACATCTTCAGAGCTGCAGGTTGGGCTACACCTATACACTTGCCAGTTTGCGCATGGAACCAGTGTCAGCTAGAGTTTTAATCTCAAGCTCTTGGCGCAGCACTCTGGTTGGGTGTAGAGCTTGCTTAAGCGCTTCCCCTAAACGGTGATTACGCTTTTAAGTTTCAGTAGGTTTCCTGACGCGAACCCTGAACACCTTCTCCATCACTTGGCACTTCTGGAAGTGGCAGAGTTCGGCGGAGGAACTCGCTGCGAAATCTCAACACAAGGTATGGTTACTTTTCTAACTCTTGGTTGGATTTGTGCCCCATATGCAGTGGCTCCTTATGTGGCCCCATATGTGTATTTCCACCTATAACTCTCTGTGGTGCGGTGTTTCCCCTGAAGGCAGGTTTGTCTCTAAGGTCTGAGTTTGGTGGTCTCCCCTAGCGTGAGACCCACCTCAGGTCCCATATCTAATGTTTTCACGTTATACCCCCCCTCTGGGCAGGTTGTGATCTCCGCAGTGCCTTTTTCCTACGGGAAACAGACACTCTCCCAACGTTCTCAAGACACTCAGCCGCTCCACTGAGGAAAGGCCTGGCTGCAGGACTCTGCTATAACAGGTCAGTCCTTGGACGTTGGATGGTCGCAAGAGGTGAGCTGCACTTATGTTAACACGTTGACTTGTTACTATCTGCGCTGACCACTCGTGACGCGGCCAGACTTGTGGCGGTTTTATATAGGGACCCCTAGTGTTGTACACTACTCGACACAACTCGGAGTGTACGACAGATAGGGAACGTCTCGGTTACGTATGGTAACCCTCGTTCCCTGATGGAGGGCACGGAGACGTTGTGTCGTCCGTGCCACAACTCTGGTCCGCCTCTGAGTGAGTTGAGACGCTCGGCTCCTCAGATCAGAACGAGTGAGCAGATGCACATGCTGCCCTATTTATACCCGGATATCCGGGGCGTGGCCAGCTATGCAAATTCTGCACACCCAATTTCATTGGCCTTTTTCTAGTGTCGTACACTACTCGACACAACGTCTCCGTTCCCTCCATCAGGGAACGAGGGTTACCATACGTAACCGAGACGTTTTCTCGTTAGTATCTATAGTTTATTGTCCAGTACTATTACAGTATTACTATTTACAAGTGTACTGTGATACAGTTTTCACATTGTTTTCTATTGTTGTTTTATGAAAGCAGATTTGAGTGTCGCTGCTGCAGTCATATGTATGTCTGCAGTATATTGTCTACAGCCAACGTGATTTGTACCCCTTTTTTCTATCAAAAAGATGCTGTGGATAAAAAAAAAAGCTGAAGAAACCCCTTGTGTGAGTGTGTCCTTCCACATCCGTAACACATACAAGGAACAAACTGCTGAGGTTTGATCAAAATCAGTCAATGTTAGCTAAAATTATAACACACTTCTTGTTTCCCTTTTTTGTCATAAATTCATTGCCTTGCCATGGCCAAACCATTTGAGATATCAAAACTCCCTTCACAAATTATCATCCTCACTGTCTTGAATTCATGTTGTCCAAGTTTGGTGGCAATCAGATGAAAACCCATGAAATAGTAATAAAAAGTTTGATGAATGGGCTTTTTACAAAGCTTTCAATAGCCAACTTCCTGGCAGAGCTAATGACACGCAGTGTGATAATTGTCTGGCTCAATGAGATCTATGTGTCCCAAGTTTTATATGTATACGTGTAAGTATGTATGAGATATGCAGCAAGTTTTCTGCCCCCTTGTGTCACGCCCAGGTCTCAGCCTCTGTGGCGTCCTAAGTTTTTGAGCATGTTAAGGCCCCGTTGTTTGATTCAACATAAAATTTATTACAAATACTCTTTTGGACCATGAGGGTAAATGGTGACAAAATTTAAATGTTTGTGTGGGTGAATTATGGAAATACGAAATTATTTCTTTAATGAAATACTCTGAATAATAAACTAAAACTGGCAGTAGGTGGTTTTAATGATTTAGTCATCGAGTCATTTATTCATTCATTTGATTCGTTCAAATGGCTGATTCATTCAGGAGTGAAGTAAATGGTTCTCTTTATGAGTGGTCCATTGGTTCATTAGGTTTGTTCGACTTGAAGCAGATTATCACCATCAGATCGATCGCTGTGTGGCATCAAAGTACTGCAAGAGTGATTAGAGACCAGTAGGGGTGTGTGCAGTGTTGGGAAGGTTACTTTGGAAATGTAATAGGTTACATATTAAAGTTACCCTATTTAAAATGTAATAAGTAGTGTAACTTTTTAATTACTTTATTAATGTAACCTATTACATTTGATTACTTTTTGATTGCTTTTTTAAATTTATAATATTTTCAACTGTTAATCATTTTAAAACATTTAAACCAGGCAGAGTTACCTACTTACAGTAACCTTACTCTTCATTATTTGAATTAAGATTGTAATAAGTAAGTAAGATGTAATATACATCTTTATTTTGTGATAACAACTGGCTGGATGTATATTTATCCCCCTTATTACACAGCTGCTTGCCACAAAAGTAAACAATGAAACACAAAACACTGATCTGAGTTAAAATAATTAAATACAAAGCTTCCATGAAGAAAGCAGTTGCTAGCAAGTGGCAAGTTCAAACTAGAAGGACATTTAAGGGATATGGTGCACTCATACCACCTTTATTATGCAACATTTCACCACATAAATAAGTACTAGTACTTAAGTACTAGTTTGTTAGTTATCTTATAATCCATTACAGTGTACTAAACAAAATGGCAGCAGCTGCGTTCGTATTATACAAGAGAGCGAGTCCATAATAGCAGGATGACAGAATTAAGAAACTGTACACATTGAATCAGTGTTAATTTCGTCAATGAAGACGACGACAAAAAATATTCATAAACAAACATTTTTTTTTTCTGTGACAAAGATGACGTGTTGACGAGCTACAACTAATATCTGATGATAAAAAGTATGATGAAATTTATGCCGCCTTTTCGTTAACAAGACAAGACGGGACGATAATGTTATTTGAGGACTATGAAAATACATCTTATAAGCTTACTGTCCTCTTTCAAAATATGCATCTCTGTCATTAGATTGCTGTTGGATAAGAAGCGTTTGCATGTCTGGTCTCAGTATGGCAATGGAAAGATAGGCTAACAAAACGCGAACTTGTGATCTGAAACAATGGCCTCAGCACCTGAAGGATTAGGGATAGAGTCACCAGATGTCCCGTTTTCCCCAGTAGTCACAATTTGTTGTCAATTAACTTAAGGTTAGTGAAGGCAGGATAGGCGTATTTGCGCTGATAGACAAACACCAGAAGTGCTCCCTCTCATGCAGGCTCCACTTCTTCTATTCTCAGACAGCGCACGATCAGTTCTCAGTGTTCAAATGCACACACATTAGTCTAAATGTCTATAATGTTGAGTATCTCACGTAAATTATGTAAGTTATGGCTTAAGTGAACGTAAACAGGTGGGTAAAAAGTGAATGTGTCAGTATTACATGCATGCCTTCCGTCTTAAGGGGACAGCATTCCTAATTAAATACCTACATGTCATTAATGTTAACCAACAAAAGATGAAAGATAAAACTGTAAAAATGTTTTTACTAGTGGACAACTACAGTAGATACTGTAACATCTGTTAAAGTTACTTACTTGACGATGCTGTGCCCTCAAAATGCCTTGAAGCCTCGAATGCAGCCTAGTTTGTGATTCCAGTTTGCGCATATTAGCATACGTGAGTGAAGTGCAGACGGCAATGGGAGATGTGCGTCTGACTCCGGGCTACTTTTACGGTGTTGCCGCGGGTTATTTTTCAAGTTAGCGGTTAGCGCCTAGAGGTTGTGATCTATTTAATGCTCTATATGCTCTATTAAATGCTCTATTTAATGTTTGGTTTTGTGCTGAAAATCCTATTGGTATATTTTGCATGCTAATTATAGGAATCTATCCTTTGACGTGATTGGTTACTTATTTTGTGACATAGCAAAAAAAAAAAAAGTTTCAAACCACATTTCTGGGACAGCCTTTGGGAAACTACAGTTTTAAGAAGAAAATACTCAACAATGGTGTTGATTAATGGACTGGGACATGTTTTGTCTAAAAGCATATTAAAAACACCACATAGACAAATAAACAACATAAAAATCTTGATTTTCACTACAGGGGGACTTTAAATAAATGTATAGCCTAGATGTTAATTAAACTTACTGTATCTGAAAAATTAGTTTAATTTGTATCTCTAGCGTATTTGTCTTATTGTGCCTCTTTTTCAAAAATTATAAATTATAAATATATATGTATATATATACATATATATATATATATATATTATATAAATGAACAACTACAATTATAATAAGTAAAAGTACAAGTATAATAATAAGTACACCTTTTTCATACTGTTAAAGGAATAGTTCAACCAAAAATGTCATAATTTATGCAAGTTTTCCCAAATTCAATCCTTGATTCAAATTTATCATAAGCTTTGATTTGGTCTAAAGAATGAATGATTATTTTTATTTGAAGACTAAAATAGCTACCAAAATAAATGTTGGTAACTGCAGTTTGACTAAAAGTAATGACTAAAAGCTGACAAAAATGCAATGACTTTTCGTCGACTAAAACTAGAATCAAATGACTAAAAGGTGACTAAGACTATAAGCATTTTTGTCTCAAGACAAAGACTAAGACCAAATAAAAAAATGCCTGTCAAAATTAACACTTAGCTTCCACAAGCTTCCACAAAGAAAAACTAGCGTATAGCAGTGACTTAGGTTGCCCGGATGAGTCTGTGTTCTTAGCTTTTACCAGATGTTATCGGGGAATAACATATCTTGGAATGTCCTGACTGACCAATCAGAATCAAGCATTCCACAGAGCCATGTATTAATTTATTTTAAAACACAGCCACCCCAAATTCAGACTTAACACCTCTTATATACTTTGAGATCATTCTGAGAAATACAGATTTAAAATCACAGGAAATAGTTTAGTAGCTATGATACTGGTTTTGAAATCAAATGGTTGCATAGTTATGACAGGAAACACTGTCATCTAACAATGCCTTGGAAAAAAAACAATTGATCTTAAAAAAAAATAAAGCATGCATAAACCCAAATAGGAAATAAAACAGTTATTGAATAAACGTGTCCTATTCTGTGCCCTAAACTCCTAAAACATTGGTGTCTCATTTTAGAGCAGTCAATGCAATTTATGAAAGAAGTCAATTAAATCTGTATGTGTGTGTGTGTGTGTGTGTGTGTGTGTGTGTGAAAAAATTCAGATGTAACCCCCTTTGTAATCATTCACATTTAAAAAAGAACTGTAATTTAACTACACATTTGTCCTCAGTAACTGTAACTGTAACTAATTACAATTACATTTATTTCATAATTAAATTACATAATTCCGTTACATGTAACTAGTTAGTCCCCAACACTGGGTGGGTGATACTGCAAATTTTGGTATTGATCCGATACCAAGTAAATACAGGGCCAGTATCGCTGATACCAATACCTTTTCCTTTTAAAAACATACATTTAAATGACCAGTTACACATTGAAAAATAACACTAATGTTGATATGAATAAAATATTACATTCACCTTAAAGCTATGTGGATATTCTTTGCCTTTCTAAATGGAGTTTTAAAGCAGAGGAGCCCAAAATATGAAAACAATGCGTAAAGTTTCATGCTAAGTATTTTTCCTCCCATAGAGTTATAAAGAAAAACGTGGCTTAATGCATTAAGAACGTAATATTAAAAGGCCAAACTTAGTTTACTGATGATGCGAACTGTATGCAAGCAAGCAGCCCTGGATATGAATGCAAAGTGCACGCATGTTAAGTGTTTTCCTCTTATAGAAAACCATTAAAAAGAAAAGATTTAACGTAGCATAATGGTTGAAGACAGTGATACTGTATAAAAGTATCACTGGGTTTGGCACAAACTATTTTACCGTTTATTGCACTGTTATTTTTCTCATGATTTCCCTACTGTGCCTAATAAAGCAGAAGCCTCACACATTTACAGAAAAAAAAGCTTACTTTTGCATTGAAAAATAAGGTGGATAAGTTGTTGCCACAGTAGCGGATTTCTACCGTTCCATCTCTCACTGAAGCCAGCACAGCTTTACATGCTTTGACCACTTTACATGCTTTTGAATTGCTCTCGGATTACTTTGATGTCATACGCTGATTGGTCTGTGCAGTGCTACTTCAAATCCAACGAGCCTAATTGTTCAGCCAGTCCGTTCAAAACATGGATTAAGAAACAAAATGCAGGTGTGTGTTGCTCAGAGACGAACAGTTCTGCCTATTATTTTACACAATATTTTGTCTAAAATAATACACTATTAACTTATTAATTATTTAACGGTTGTATATGATCAGTTATCAGTATCACATTCACACTGGTGTGATATTGCACTTATTGCTCGTTTGATATTGCTTAACTATATGATATAAATATGAGACAAAAACTCAAACAGGAACATTTTTGACATTTATCTTTTATTTTAGGAACATTCTAACTATGTTCTCTAGGCTCCATCATGCAGTGAGTTATTGCCCTGTCTCATATTTGTCATCAATCAACTGTATGAAATGTCAGATGACTCACGTAGGTCTGGGACGAGACAAGTGCATTAAATGGATTAATAATTTTAACGTGTTATTTTTCACAGTAATTGATGTAATTAACACGTTAAAACTCCGGCCCTTAGATATATGTATATATATATATATATATATATATATATATATATATATACACACACATACACACACACTGTAATAAGGTTGCATACATGAAAGAGCAACTTTTTACATTGGGTCCTCAGGACATGGGTCAGCCACAAGGCACACCCAAATAAGGCCCTGAGGTGAGCACAGTCATTAGCACAGTGGTATTTCATCGTCCCCAATGTCCTGGGGAGTCTGTCGACTGCTGACAGCTCAAACAGACAGCATTAATGAGGTTAGTTTGGAAAAGACTGGCAGCTAACTAATGTCAAGTCAGAGTACATCAGCTATCCATATAACCTCTTGTGGGGCTCTGAGGCTGTGTGCTAATACTCTGCTTTGTGTCTTGTAAACAGCCATTCTCAAGTTATTCACTGGAGCAGTTGACTAAACTACCAGCAAAAACTACCACTAGACATGCTTTTTCCATAAAAACCACAGAGTTACAAAAATGTGCGTGGCAGTACAGAAACCCTAAGAGGCCAGTCAATATTATTTATTTATTTATTTTTTGTCTTTTCATGATTTTGCCGTACAGTCACCTGACAGGAGAAGAGGTGCGTGACAAGATAATTAAGTCTTACCACACCCACAGTCAGCCCATCTCATGGCATTTTGGAAATCTGCAAAATTGTTAATTTGGTATTCTTATCTGCAATACCAATGACATAGGAGGAATTTTATTTTTGGCTGAGGCTGGGTAAAAGTGAATAGGCACTTTAACTTATTAGGGTCCTTCACAAGCCTGCATATACTTATAGCCAAAATCAAACTAACAGAGTCAATAATCAGGTCATTTTAAATATTCTGTCCTTTGTTTTACTGTAATTTGTAGTAAAACACATGCACATTACAGCAAAAACTACCACAGGACATGCTTTTTACCTATGGAGTACAATGCTGCAAACGTGTGTGACAGTACGGAAGCCCTAAGATACCGTTGCTAACGCTATGGGGAAAACCTTCCTCTGAGAATACTGAAGCCCTACTGAATAATGTCAGTTTAGTACACTGGTCAGTGATGCTCAAAGCATGACATGGAGGCTTGTCCAGCACCTATAAAGCCGTACTGCAGAGCCAGTGTTGTTTCAGCAGAGCCACTCTGCTCTGTCTGATTAAGATAACAGTGGAAGACGACAATGATGTGTCAGGACAAGATCTTGGTCTGTGCCCATTCTCCACTCAGAAAAAACAATCTAAAGCTATGCACCACTTTATTCAAGATTAAAGATAGTTACGTAAAACAGATCCTCTTGTGACTAGCCAGGGCACTGTTTTATTTCAGTGCATCATATAGCCCCTCATTACAGGCTCTTCCTTAAAATTTGCTTTTAAATGCATGCCATAATAGCTTATGTTCCTTCCCTTGGGCCTGTTCCTAGCCCCACATACTTTCACACAGTCTGTGGATGTAGCACTCTCCTCCAAACAGACAACACGGCGATGGTAGTGTACTTAAATCACCAGGGGGAGTCAAGTCACAGCCCTTAAAGAAGCTACCTCCTTCTATGGGGCAGCCAACATCTTGCATCAATTTGGGTAATATATGTGAGAATGCTCATTGCTTAGTGTTCTTCTCCCTGATGCAATCCTCTCTGGGAGTGGATATGCTCACACATCAATGGCTGATTGTCCCCAAATATACAGAGTTCTGGTATGAAACTCTAGATGGCACAGTCCGATAGGTCTAACTCAATCTGACCTAATGACATCACATGGAACAGCTGATTGGTTCTCTCCTGTATCAGTAGCCAATGAGCTCGCTGCTCATCATTCAAATATATGACTAGTACTTGCTGTAGCAGTTTGCAGCGTGCTTCAGAAACAGCTGAAATCAACATCTAAGATTAGTAAATGCTCTTTTAAACCATATCACTGTGTATATTGTGTGGTCTGCCTAATTGAATTAAAAAATGAGAAACCATAAGCAAGTTTAAATTAAGTGTCATGTTAGCAGTTTGCACTGTATGCAGGAGTGAAATATTAGGCATATTAGCAGCAGCATTTAGCATTTGTGTTTATACAGCTGGAGCAAAATGCAGTTTATGAGGATATGCCGATAGTAACGGACATGAAAACAGGTTAAATGAAATAAGCATTTTTGTGTATGCATTTCAACTGGGGTTTGCCATATACATCGCAGTAATCTTAATGTTCACAGTTATTTCTAAGGTCGATGTTTTCATTAGCTGTGATGAGTGTGTTGGTTGATTTCAGCTGCATGCAGCGTTGGCTAACTTTGTCCATCTTATCAATGCACAAACATGAATTAACGAGCTGTTGCACTGCCAATGGAACTGATGAAGTGGAGAAAGTAACAGCAGTTATCAAATGACTAAATTATGATTTTGCTCAGGTGGGTGCTGGGGTCTCATCTATCAGATTGCAATGTATATCCATTTTGTTAATTAACATTACACATAGTGCACATTTAATTAGAGTTAAGCCAATCGGCGTGGTAGCCCAGGCACATATAGTCATAGGTCACCATTATTAATCCGGTCGGCGTTGTAGCCAAGGCTCACATAGTCATAGGCTACTTTTATTAAGCTGGTCAGCGTGGTAGCCAAGGCTCACATAGTCGTAGGCCACTAGTGTTACGCTAGTCAGCATGGTAGCCCAGGCACACATAGCCAAAGTCCACTAGCTTTACAGACCTCTACAGCCCTGAATGTCAGCAGGGACCACGTCAACTAGGTGAGCCCCAGAGACAGATCATCAGTGAAGAACTTGTCACCTAGACAGCCGTCGGCGCAAAACCACGGAAACCAGATGAGTCCTCTGCAATCTGACTTTGCTGCAACATGGAACTTTTGCATTATTGACACACTATTGTCCTATTTAATACTGTAAAATTGCTTTGACACAACCTGTTTTGTTAAAAAGCGCTGTATAAATAAACATGACTTGACTTGAATTTTTAAAGGGGGAAGTAAAAAAGAATTTTAGGTTATATCTTATTTTTTAAAAATAAATTTTTACCACAGTATGTTTCTTTTGTGTGAAGTTGTGTTCATTTTTGTTGATTTCTCTACGAGATTGTCTCACACAGACAGGCTGCACGATCCTCAACTGGTGTGACCTTGTTGCTGTCAATACATTATCTATTATCAATTGCAGTTTACACCAAATGTAATAAAATCAGACGATGTGTGAATTCTTGAAATTTTCTTACCTCACTTCTTTCCATTATTTTAGTTTAGTCCACTTAAATTTGTAAAAAATAATTTAGCTTAATCATTTTGTGTTGGGACTGCATGAATCATTTTTGTTGAATCAACTAACTGAAATATGGATCTGTAGTTCCAAGAATGCTTTGCATGGGGTCGCATTAAGACGAAAACATGTTGACAAAAATGGGCATTTTAAGTGTTTTTAATGAAAGAAAATTACATGTTAGAGTTCTTACATGTAATGGTGAGTTATTTTTAATATTTAGAAGAGATTTGTAGATTAGAAAAAGATTAGAAAGATTAGAGCAGTCAGGTCAGGTCTGAGCTCATGTACGCAAGTTTTTTAGTTAACCTAAATTTGCGTTCAGCATAGAGAATTTCGGAGAACTGTATAATGATAGCATTTTGTTCATTTAGATTATTTTCCTGGCTGACAAACAAAAGTTTTTTTTTTATTCTTTCAGGGTGTTATTTTTATATGCGCAAATAGCAGCATAAACAAGAGACCATGAGGATTCACACATCGTCGCATCACCCACCTGCTGCGCTTTGGTGAAAGGAGAAAAATAGAAATTACAAAAGGAATAAAACAAATAGCTAGCCTACACAAAATATATTTCTCTTAAATGATTGACAGATTTACAAAAGAAAAAAAAAAACTTTGATTACGGCATGGATAATATATTTTTTTAATGTCTAAATATTTTTATTTTATTTTTTTATTTTGCATTTCAGCAACATCATAGATAATAGTTTAGCAACCAAACGTAAAATCTAGGGGCATCGCTTCTAAATCGGGGTGTTTTTAGATATTTAAATGACGATTGTTTTCAGCCGCCACATTTATCAATGTACGGTCATTTGTACGACGGGACTAGTGGAATACGAATGTTTCATGAATCAAATGTGAACTCTGTTGTAAGTTGATTTGTGCGCTCGTTTCTTAGCTAGATTGATAAATGAGGCCCACTGTGAAAAATGATGGCACTTAGGCGAATTGCTCCTGTTTGCCAGATTTGGGCCACAAGCAAGCCAAAGGAAGGTCCAATGTCAGCCATGAATAAACCAAATAAAGCAAAACTGGCCCAAATCTGGGCCAAATTAATTTTAGTTCTGGTCCAGATCTGTTGATAAATGTGGCGGCTGAAAATTACACCTTCTAATTTTAAATATACACCTTGCTCCGGCCCACATACTGTAAAGAATAATGGCACTTGGGTGATCCGCTCCTGTTTGCCAAATTTGGGCCACAAGCAAGCCATAGGAAGGCAACATGTCAGCCATGAAAATAAACAATATAAATCAGAACTGGCCCAAATCTGGGCAACACTGATTAAATTCTGGCTCTGATCCAGCCCAGATCCAACTTCTTGTCCTGGCCCACATACTGTGTAGTATGATGGCATTTGGGTGATCCACTCCTGTTTGCCAGATTTGGGCCACAAGTAAGCCATAGTAAGGCAGAATGTCAGCCATGAAAATCAATAAATAAAATAAACCATAACTGGCCCAATCTGGACAACACTAATTATAATTCTGGCCCAGATCCGTCCCAGATTCAGCAATTTGCTCCAGCCCACATACTGTTTAGAATTATGGCATTTGGGTGTGAACCACTTCTGTTTGCCAGATTTGGGCCTCAAGTAAGCCTTAGCATTGCTGCATGTAAGCCAACCAAATAAACCAAAACTGGCCCTAATGTGGGCCACAATTAATTTTTATTATAACCCTGGTCTTCCTCACATTCCCCATGTGGCCCACATTCTGCATGGAATGGTGGCATTTTGGCAGTGGCCCACAAGCAGGCCACTACACAGCCACATTTTAGCTAATTATGAACCAAATAAACCATAAATATACATGATCTGGGCCACACTAAGCCTCAAGTAAGTTGCATCGACAATACTCAACATACTGCAAAGAGAAATTTAAAAATGCGCTCGATAAACGTTCAAATAAGTTCCAGAAATATGTCCTACTTGGTAAAATCATCACAACCAAAGTTTTGCACAAGCAGCAATTCAAATGTCACAGATATCAGAGCTACGACTTGTAACCACCTGACCACCTCAGATTCATTAGGCGCCATGTTTAGGCATTGATAGTGTGATAGTTCTGCGTCCAAGTCTAAAGGGTGTGAACAGCTCCCAGTAAAACATCACGTGTTGTCATCTCAAAATTACGGTAATTACAATATGACGTGAATGCAGCATAAGTACTCAGACCAAACAAGGATAATTAACTAGGCACACCTGAACAGAACAATACAATAAACACCACAAGGCAAACAGTGCATAAGAAAAAAAAAAAGTCAAAATTAACAGAAACCCTGACAGTTACAGATATCATTATGCACTACTGTTTTTTTTGCTGCACAGTACACATAAAAAACAGCCATCAAAAGCATGTTTCAAAAAATAAATTGCTGTTGCAATACTGTGTTGCATCCTCTGATCCCACTAAAAGTAGCCACATTTTATTTGGCCATATTTACAATTTAAAACTTCCATTTCAATTAGCCAGTGTCAAGTACTACATCCAAACCAGAAGTGCCCCTCATCTGTTTTATAATATATGGGGCATATTTGCCATGCCAAATGTGGGACAATTTAGGCTTACACACTGATTAGCTAATGCTGACTGTGCCATATATTTACAAATATATACAATGTATATATACAAATTATACAAAAAGTGGCCCAAAGTGTTATTAATTATTTAGGCAATATTTGTCATTTCATATGTGGGCCACTTTTGGCTCACGGCCATATTAGCCAGTGCTTGCTGTGCCCTTTCTTTGCCAAAACTGGCCCAGATACGTTTTAAGATAACTGGACCACATTTGTGGCATCATATGCGGGCCACTTTAGGCTCACAGCCATATTAGCCAGTGCTTACTGTCACGGTGTGGTTGTGCGGGGAAATGAGGAGTATGACGAGGAGGTCCAGTTTATGCTCATTAATTGAATAATCCAAATAACGAACAGGAACGGACAGGAACAGTAGGGAATCCAACATCAAACAACATGAACAGTCTTTGCATTAACCGGGTCAACGAACAGAAAGAACAGAACACAGGCAGAGTGACTTACGGAGTGACTAATTACACAGACTAACCAATAGGGAGACAGGTGTGAACAATCAAACAGTGACGTGATGATTAGAAACGGAACAGGAAGACCAAATAAAGGCATACACGGGGAAAAACACACAAAACAGTCCAAAGGGTGTGACACTTACTGTGCCCTTTCTTTGCTAAAACTGGCCCAGATACGTTTTAGGATAACTAAAACTTAGTTATCCTGGTGGTTAAACTATATTAAAACTTCAGTATTTTGTACATATGTCCTGCTATGTCATGATCTCTAATGTTAAGACTGCACCACTGTCTTAATATTTTTCATAAATGTTTCCATTTTCTCTTGTTTTAGGACTATTCTGAAGAAAATGGATCTGCTGGGGAAGGACTTAAAAAAACACAAGCAAGCAACTTTGGGACACAGCTATAGTGAAAAAAAAATGTTTATGTGCAGTGGTGGAAAGAGTACTAAAAATGTACTTCAAGGAGAAGTCCACTTCCAGAACAAAAATTTACAGATAATGTACTCACCACCTTGTCATCCAAGATGTTCATGTCTTTCTTTCTTCAGTCGTAAAGAAATTATGATTTTTGAGGAAAACATTTTAGCATTTTTCTTCATATAATGGACTACTATGGTGCCCTGAGTTTGAACTTCCAAAATGCAGTTTAAATGTGGCTTCAAATGATCCCAAATGTGGTTGTAAATGATCCCAGCTGAAGAAGAAGGGTCTTATCTTCTAAACCAGGGGTGGTGAACTCTGATCCTGGAGAGCTGCAGCCCTGCAGAGTTCAGCTCCAACCCTAATTAAAACTCACCTGCCTGTTGCTTTCTAGTAACCCTTCAGACCTTGATTAGCTTGTTCAGGTGCTTTTAATCAGGGTTGAAGCAAAACTATGCAGGGCTGCAGCTCTCCAGGACTGATGTTCGCCACCCCTGTTCTAAACAATCTGTTATTTTCATTTAAAAAATGCAATTTAAATACTTTTTAATCTCAAACGCTCGTCTTGTCTTGCTCTCCCTGAACTCCAATCGTATTTTCTCCCTCAACTTCAAAATCATCCTACATCACTGCAGAAGCACTGACCCAGTCTACATTATCTGTAAATCTTTGTTCTGGAAGTGGACTTCTCCTGTAAGTAAAAGTATTGCTACTTAATGAATAACTTACTTGAGTAAAACTAAAAGTACTGAAAAATAATATGACTCAAGTAAGAGTAAAATATTAATTTCATAAATTGTCAAGTCTGGTGCTGTGCTAAGCAAATATACCAACTATCTCTGTTGCCAGGAACAATTATTTCATAACTCATTTTGTAAGCAAGTAAGCCCACCTAAAGATTATGTGGATGTTTTTAAGATGGGCACAAGCAGAGAATGGTAAGTGAGAGGTTTAATCAAAGAAATTAGTTAAAACAGTGTGAATAGAAAGGCGCCCATTAAAAAAACAAAAAAAACAATGTGGGGTACAGGTAAGATTGGGCATTATTTGAATTTTCATGATTCTGATACCAATCTGCTTATCAGTTCCGATTCTTATTAATTCCTAATTTGGATTCCAATAAGATAAAAAAAATCTTATTGCAAAACATTTCATTGTAGCTGAATATGAACGAAAATCAACAGGATAAAGAAAAAGAACACTTACACAAGGATGGGTGTAGAACAGAGAAAACAGCACGCAAGTCTTCTTGTGCTTGGATGGTTTAAAATCACATTAATGATGGAATGATGGAGTTGCATAAACAGAAGTCTGTGTTTGTCATACACCGATTACATTACTTACCCACCGCGGCACCACCCCCACTGTCGTTTTGCTTTTTATAGAGATAAAAATCATCAACTCAAGCTGCAGGAGTTAGATTTGACTGATTACAGGTCGAAAGGAGAGATGACTGACAAGACCATGATGGAGGTGGAGAATTTGCTGCTCACCAGATCCTGAGTCATTGACATATCTGACCTTGTAAGATGTGCTTTCTTTACACAGAGTGCAGGTGATCGTAAAAACGAAAGTGAAAGTGAACAGGAGCACTCATTAAAAAGATATTTAAATACTCCGCCTGTTGATAGCGGCTCCCTGATGCTCAAAAATTATGTGCAATATTAGAGTGTTTGCGAAGCCAGTGGGACCGGACACAATAATGGAGTCTATAATGGTCAGAAATTCAGCGGGGACAGGATTAAGAAGAGAGTCCCAAGCAGGGCTCTAATAACATGCATACAATGAATGGTGACTGTAGAAAGAAAAAGCAGAATCATTTTAGGCGATCTTGAAAACCCGGCCAGACCCATTTTTTTTCCAGGAAAAAGACGACGTATGGAGACCCTATTTCAGCTTTGTACATTAGTTCAACTGCACTGTTAAAGAGGACGAGCTTTACCATTCAGCTAAACTGTGCGCATGCATTTTAGACACTTACATTGTTCTTGCTCCATCCATGCAATAACTGCATCCTTCTATCAACCAAGTTATCTATTTACTTAAACTGCTGAGTGCTCTGGTGATATCAGTGGAATGACCCATTTCAGGAGCTGTCAAAATTACAAATTAAAAATCAGAAATGCTAACGATGCTGATTCAAAACACCAATGCCAGTGATTGACAGTCAAAGTAACTGCTAGACAGCTTCTACACAGTAGACAACATTTCTTCGAGCTTTGTGATAAAACAGGGAAGCTTCTATAAGTCAAGTCAAGTCACTATTATTTATATAGCGCTTTTTTTATAATGCAGATTGTGTCAAAGCAGCTTAACAGTATAACAGGAAAATAGTGTGTCGTTACAGTGTTCTGGCCAGACAAAACCAGCAGTTTAATTCTAGGCTGCAATGAAGTTCTAGTGCTTGGATTTCCCCATTCTTGAGGCAAATTTGGCTCAAGATCTGGGTGGCCCCATTACCGAATTAGAAATATTGGAAGCAACTGGGTCCATGCACTCCAATAAATCTCTGGGCGAGGATGGCTTTACGACAGAGTTCTACAGAGTGTTTAGATCTTCTCTAACCCCTACATTAGCAGCATTGTATAATGATTCTTTTAAACTAGGCAGTTTCCCACAAACTATTACTGAGGCCCCCATTTCCCTCATCCTTCAAAACATAAGGGGCCAGTTACACCAACTGTACGTAAGTTACAACTTAGCCTAGTTCTGAAACAAATGGGCACATTCTAGTTACAACACTACTAAATATTTTTCCATTGCAACATTACACTTTGTTGAAGCGTAACTCTACATATAAATTAAATATTTATGAAAGGGTCCAGTCAGGAGTAAAGGTCGGAATAAAATAGCTGAATGAGTGCACTACATCAATATGCTCTTCTTTTACCCGACAACCTTCAATCCTTTAGGACATATATGATGTTGCTGACATTTTCACTTACGTACATATTAAGAGAGAAAACAATATGTCAATAAACTTTTGACTCTCGTATTTGAAGGCTTCAACGTTCCCCACCCCTGATTTCACGAGTTCACACTTACATATAATAAACAGAGTAAAAGTTCTGCGTATTTGGCGTGCTGTCCGGGAGAGGGCTCTGAGCTCGGTAATCATTCCCGAACCCGGGGCACTCTCCCTGCCCAGGGAGAGGGGTCCGAGCTCAGCATTTGGCCCGAACCCACTAAGCGCTCCCCCAAAAGGCTAATAAATCGCAGGACAGCAGCCAGATAATCCCCCAAAATTTGCCTAGCTTGGGCTGAAGGGATGCTGGACGTTGGTTGTAGTAGCGGACATGGTGGAAAATACGGGAGGAGCTCCTGCAGGCACTGCTGCAGTAGAATATAGAAAAAGGCTCCTGCGAGAGTGGAACTTTTGTGGCAGTGAGGAACTATGAATGAGGCTCCTGCGGGACCGGGCTCTGCTGGGGCAGTTGGAGACTATGAATGAAACTCCTGCTGGGGCTGGCACTGCTGCGGCAGTGGGGAACTGAGAAAATAGGCTCCTGCGGGAGCGGGCATTGCTGTGGCAGTTGGGAACTGAGGAAAAGGCTCCTGCGGGATCGGGCTCTGCTGCGGTAGTTGGGGACTATGAATGAAACTCCTGCGGGAGGGCGCCAGGCGCGGCAGTGGGAAACTGTGAATAAAGCCCCGCGGGAGCGGACTGCGGCAGTGGGAAACTGTGAATAAAGCCCTGTGGGATCGGGCTCTGCTGCGGCAGTTGGGGACTATAAGATAGAAACTCCCTGCGGGGGCCCGTTGCTGCGGCAGTTGGGGACTATGAGCGAAACTCCCTGGGAGAAGGCACTGCTGCGGCAGTGGGAAACTTTGAATAAAAGCTCCTGCAGGGCGCAGGCTTGCTGCGGCAGAGGGAAACTGAGAAAAAGGCTTCCTGTGGGATCGGACTCTGCTGCGGCAGTTGGGGACTTTAGATGAAACTCCCTGGGGTGGCGTCACGCAGCAGGGAACTGAGAAAAGCTCCCTGCGGGGCGGGCGCCCTGCGGCAGTGGGGAACTGAAAAAGGCTCCCTGCGGGCGGGCACTGCTATGGCAGAGGAAACTGAAAAAGGCTCCCTGCGGCGGGTTGCTGCTGTGGCAGTGGGGAACTGAGAAAAAAGGCTCCTTGGGAGCCGGCACTGCTGACAGTGGGAAACTGTGAATAAAGCTCCAGCAGGAGCGGCGCGACAGTGGGAGGGAAATACAGAAGAAAGGTTCCTGCAGGAGTGGCGCTGCTGTGGCATCTGTAGAGAATGTGGCTCCTGTGGGAGCAGGCACCGCCGCGGCAGTGGGAGGGAAATACAGAAGAAAGGTTCCTGTGGGAGCAGGCGCAGCGGCAGTGGGTCGAATATGGAAGAAGGCTGCGGGCACTGCGGGCGGTGGGCACTGCTGTGGCAGCTGGGAAGGAAATACAGAAGAAAGGCTCCTGCGGGAGCGGGCACTGCTTGCGGCATCTGGAAAAAGAATGAGGCTTCTACAGAGCGGGTGCTGCTGCGGCATCTGGAAGAAAATGTGGCTTCTACAGCGGGCACTGCTGCATCTTGAAGAGAGAATGTGGCTTCTGCGGAAACAGACGCTGCTGCGGCATCTGAAAGAAAATGTGGTTTCTACTGAAGTAGGCAGCGCTGCGGCATCTGGAAAGAGGATGTGGGTTTGTGGAAGTGGGCACTGCTGTGGAAGTGGAAAATAGAGATGAGTGGGAAGTAGAGATACAGGCTCCTGCGGGAGCGGGCACTGCTGCGGCATCTGAAAAGAGAATGTGGCTTCTGTGGAAGCATGCTCTGCTGCAGTATCTGAAAAGAGAAAGTGGGTTCTGAGGAAGCATGTGCTGCTGTGGCAGTGGGGAAAACGGAGAAGCAGACAGTGCTATAATATGCGACTACGCATTACTTTACGGCCATAATATGCGACTACGCATTACTTTACGGAGGGCTTAAAAACTACTAGCTACGTTTTGCCTTATGAGCAACTTGTGCAACCGAATAATGTATAGATTTAGTTAAAAACGAACTAGAAGCCTAGTTACTAAGCCTCTAGTATGGACTTAACGTTCTAATTTATGTAAGAACTTACCCTACCAAAAGCATTCAGAAGGTTATACCATCTCTAATTTCACAAGAACAGGTTTTTGTCCTGGGAAGCATTCTTTTTCTTCTATTCTTCTATTTTGTTCTCCACACCAGTTATTATTTCCTAAGATCCTGAGAAAGCATTTGATAAGAGTTGGGTGGAACTATTTTTTTTTTTTTTAGAAAAATTTGGCCTGGGGTCTAATATTATCTCTGGCTTTATATATATTATATGGCTTCATTATACTTCACCTGTCGCCTCAGGTACATACGAATGGCATACAGTCTTTCATTTTCATAGAACTAATGGCAATATGGCTTTGGAGGCAGCTGAAGGTATCCCCCATTCTGGGTTAACTCATAAACTTTCTCTTTATAATTTAATACTTTATGTCTCTAACCCTTCTTACTCTATTCTTTCTGTTTTTAAAGACTTAGACAAGTTTGACGATCTATCAGGCTATAAAATTAATCTGCGAAAAGTTAACTTTATCCTGTAAACCCTGCAGCTAGAGAACTTTAATTCTCCCAGTTTCCCTTCAAATTATCCTAACTTTTAAATACATAGGAATTTAGACAGCATAATATGGCCATTCTTTTGGGGGGAAAAAACACCACAGCTTAACAAATCTATTCTTCAACTCCCTAAATCTAAGGTGGCCTTTCTCCTCCAAATTTCCAGCATTATTTCTGGGCGTGATAATATTAGAAAGATTTTATACTGGATTAACTCCATTTACCCAAAGAACGCCCATTCTGGGTCCATTCTGAAACTGAAACCTCTTTAACTAAATACGATTTGTGTTCTGTTAGCACTTCTAAGCTTTTGTTGGTTACATCGAATCCGGATTTAGATTTTTTTTTTTTTTTGACCTGTATGAAGAGAAAGCGTTTTCATCCTTTTCATCTCTGTCTGCCAAGTTTAATCTACTCAACAGATTGAATGAACCCTATTTCATTTCTTTCAGATCAGACATTTCTTGCAGAAACTTTTAAATCGTCCCCCAGAATACAGATTAGACAAGTTTTTAAATCTTAAACCCAATGATAAACATCCTATCTCAGTAATTTATAGTTAATACTTTGACACCTGATCTTTCAAGGCATTTGAAAGAGACTTGGGAACAAGATTTTTATTTCTATTTTAGATGACCGGTGGTCATATATCTTATACTGGGAACACCCTTCATCAGTTTGTGCCAGGTATGGTTTTATACAATGCAATGTACTTTATAAATCTCATCTGACAAATGCACAATTATCTACTTTTTTTTTTCCGTACAAGAGTTATGTTTGTAATTATTATAGACAAGCTCCAGCAGATCATGTACGCATGCAAAATGTCTATGGCATTTTGTTGTTTGCTGATCAGTTTGGTGTTAGTGTTAATTATACTGTTCTGACAAAATGCCAATGAAAAAGATTGAAAATGGACCACAATGGTTCCACTCTGTGTTTCTGCCACTCTGTGGGTTTAACTGCAGTGACATCATGTGCAAACCCTTTATGCATAAAAGTCCAGTCTCAGTGTTTTCATGCCAGGTGTTTAAAGAAAGTCTGATAGAATAGAAAAGGATGAACCAGACCATATCCGATGCTGATATAATATCTTGTGCCTGCACAAAACCACATTTTCTCCAGTTCACTGTGTGTTCTGTTTCTAGCACTGAATAAATCATAGTAATAAGGTAAAATATTTGTACAATTTAAAATAACTTTGTAAAATATATTTTAAAATGTTATTTATGTGATGACAAAGCTGAATTTTCAGTTCTGCATAATATATTTAACATTTGTAATATTTTTATAGAAATGTTTTCATATTTTTTGATGAATATGAAGTTCAAAAGAACAGCATTTATTTGAAGTAAATTTTTTTTGTAATAATCTTTACTGTCTTTACTTTAAGTCTTTACTGTCACACTTCAGATCAGTTTAAATGATCCTTGCAGAAAAAAGTATGTATAAATAAATACATACATACATACATACATACATACATAAACTCAGCAAAAAAAGAAACGTCCTCTGACTTTCAACTGTTTTTACTTTCAGTAAACTTAATGTGTAAATATTTGTATGAACACTAAAAGAGTCAACACCATAAGACATAAACTAAAAATGTTTCACAATGTGTCCCTGAATGAAGGGAGGCTCAAAATCAAAAGTACCAGTCAGTATCTGGTGTGGCCACCAGCTGCTTGAAGTACTGCAGTGCATCTCCTCCTCATGGACTAGACCAGATTTGTCAGTTCTTGCTGTGAGATGTTACCCCACTCTTCCACCAAGGCACCTGCAAGTTCCTGGACATTTCTGGGGGGAATGGCCCTAGCCCTCACCCTGCGATCCAACAGGTCCCAGACGTGCTCAATGGGATTGAGATCCGGGCTCTTCGCTGGCCATGGCAGAACACTGACATTGCTGTCATGCAGAAACTCACGCACAGAATGAGCAGTATGGCTGGTGGCATTGTCCTGCTGGAGGATCATGTCCGGATGAGCATGCATAAAGGGTACCACATGAGGGAGGAGGATGTCTTCCCTGTACTGCAAGGCATTGAGATTGCCTGCAATGACAACAAGCTCAGTCCGATGGTGATGTGATATACCGCCCCAGACCATGACGGACCCCCCACCTCCAAATCGATCCCGCTCCAGGGTACAGGCCTCGGTGTAACGCTCATTCCTTTGACGATAAACACGAATCCGTCCATCACCCCTGGTGAGACAAAACCATGACTCATCAGTGAAGAGCACTTTTTGCCACTCCTGTCTGGTCCAGCGAAGGTGGGTTTGTGCCCATAGGCGGCGTTGTTGCTGGTGATGTCTGGTAAGGACCTGCCTTACAACAGGCCTACAAGCCCTCAGTCCAGCCTCTCTCAGCCTATTGCGGACAGTCTGAGCACTGATGGAGAGATTGTGTGTTCCTGGTGTGACTCGGGCAGTTGTTGTGGCCATCCTGTACCTGTCACGCAGGTGTGATATTCGGATGTACCGATCCTGTGCAGGTGTTGTTACACGTGGTCTTCCACTGCGAGGATGATCAGCTGTCCTTCCTGTCTCCCTGTAGCGCTGTCTTAGGCGTCTCACAGTGCGGACATGGCAATTTATTGCCCTAGCCACATCAGCAGTCCTCATGCCTCCCTGCAGCATGCCTAATGCACGTTCACGCAGATGAGCAGGGACCCTGGGCATCTTTCTTTGGGTGTTTTTCACAGTCGGTAGACAAGTCTCTTTAGTGTCCTGCGTTTTTAGAACTGTGACCTTAAATGCCTACTTTCTGTAAGCTGTTAAGGTCTTAACGACCATTCCACAGGTGCATGTTAATTAATTGATTATGGTTAATTGAACATGCATGGAAAACATTGTTTAAACCCTTTACAATGAAGATCTGTAAAGTTATTTGGATTTTTACAACATTATTGTTGAAATACACAGTCCTGAAAAAGGGACGTTTCTTTTTTTGCTGAGTTTACATACATAAATCCTTGTTTTCTATTCTTAAGTGGAAACAGGTTTCCATGATTTGTGAAACAGATGATAACTTCAACTGTACAGTACCTTCTGTCCTGGAGGGCCCTCAGGTCCCTGGAAAGAGAAAATGACAAAGGAATTAAAACATGTACCAAACTGAACCAACTAAATCAGAGCAGTTCTAAGAGGAACAATCTTCTACACTGCATGGGCTTTAACCTGTTCTTTTTCTACTAAATAATTAGTGTAACTGCTTAATGAGGCCTGAATGATATTGAATGATATTCAAAATCTGTTTTCTGAATATCCTTTCCACAATATGATTTTTCAGTATATTAAACTGAGCACAAGAAAGTAGCAAGCGTGTCCTTAAATCTAAACCCAAAAAGAAAAGAAAAAAATGTCTTTGTCTGATTTGTTTAAGCATAGACGCGAAAACCAACCATCTGATTAGCACAACAAAGCATTCCCATAACAGATATACATTAAATTGTTATGCAAAATAACCATCACATTAGGTCATAAAATCAAAAACAATGCAAAGCCTAGATCTGCCCTCAGATATTTGCCCAAAAACGCATTACAGGACTTGGCCCTGAGTTGTGAAAGGGCACCATGCCTCCTCTTTATCCTACCACACACCCAATGCCAAAACACATGCTCATCTGGCTTGGCTGGAAGGGCATTTGGCTCATCACAGCAGTTCTCACTGCACCAGAATTTCAACAATCCATACTCCCCCTTCAGACTTCCCTTCCAAAATATTTAGTCTGTATAAAAATACAACCTATAATATTTGACAGTCAAAATTTGTTCCATTTTATTTCACTTTGCAAATTCGCTTCCACAAATTTAGTGTTTAAAATTCAGAAAAATATTCTACATTTTAGCATTCTACATTGTAATCTCCATTTGCTGTTAGTCAATCAGCAGGTGGTTCAAGCAGGTGTTGACAAAGAGCAAAGCAACAGGTAGAGCAAGACATTTATTCACATAAACTGATTTAGCGAAATATAGTAAGCAGTAAGTACATGTTATGATTATCAGGGCCAGTATACATATGCGGAAAAATTGAGCAAGACAAGAGATCTGTTTACGCTTCCAACATCTGCACAGTTACTCTTTTCCTTGTGTTCCTTGTACCACAAAGGAGATTGTAATATTATTTTACCCGACACAACATAGCCTACAGAACAAACATTACATCTGAGGAAGACATACAGTGTATTGGTCTCGGTTCCTTAGTTTCCTTAACTTTAAATTATGGCCTTTGCAAAGCTGTGCTGTAATATTAGGGCTGCCCTCATACATTATACTGCATGATTTTCCAACGAAATTTAACATGAAAAACACTTAACATGGCTTAATGGATAATACAGTGATACTAAAAGACCGAACTCACTATACACTTTATGGATGATGCAAACACTATAGGGGAGAGTGGGGTAAGTTGAGCCCGTGGGCAAGTTGACCCACCCCCTGTATCTTGGCAACTGTACACTTTTACTGTCATGTGACCATGTATTTTAGAATAACACATAATTTCTGCCAGACTGTGAAAAGAAGAAACACATGAGAGGAGTGGAAGGGACCAGTGTTGGGGAAAGTTACTTTTAAAAGTAATGCATTACAATTTTGCGTTACTCTCTAAAAAAAAAAAACAAATTACGCTACTTAGTTACTTTTTTATGGAAAGTAAGGTGTTACGTTACTTTTGCATTACTTTTTAAATCTGGGCAGGGCTTGCTTCCTTGTTTTTTATATAAAACACTTCTAATGTAAAAGCCCTTTTACACCAAAAGTGAAATGAATTCACCTCAGGCTGAAAGAAAAGTTCATTTATACAGGAGATCAATCTTCAGCTATAAAACATTAAGCACAAATGTTAGTTTATCTAAAGTAATTTTTGCTTATTAGTATGGTTGAATTGCATCATTGAAGGTCAGCAGCAAAGACACTGGTTAATAAAATGGGATTAAATACATAAAGGATATTTGTTTTATTTAACATATGTAATTATTGCAGGTTTGCGTCATATTCTGAGTTTGCATTTCACTGTTTTTTTTTTCATTTTGAGAAATACTGAATCTGTTTTTTGTAAGTGAGATTAATTAATGCATGTTCACATTTAGTCTAGAATACAGTAACATCATGTTTACTCCCAATTTCCCGACAGGAGACTTACAAAAAGTAACTGCCGTTACCTATTTGAAAAAGTAACTCAGATATTTTCTTAGAAATTCAAAAGTAATGTGTTACTTTACTATTTACTTAAAAAAAATAATATTATTATGTAACTCGCGTCACTTGTAATGCATACCCCCAACACTGGAAGGGACCCATTTACTTAAAATGCTTGTCAAAGTAAAATTTTAGCATAACAGATGTAATGGCTGTTACATCAAAGAAAATGTATCCAGATCTAAAAATATTTATGATGCATATAGGTGATTTAGCAACATATAAAACCATGCAAATCATTTAGCTAAATATTGGCTTGAATTGGTAAGCTAGCTATTTTTTCCCAAAATGCCAGCTATGGGGCAAAGTGAGCCAAATGCTGTGGGGTAACTTGAGCCAACACTTTAACTTATCCCACCAAAAAGCACTGAAGTTATGTTAAATCTCTGAAGTATAAGAGATTTAACAAGGCCACAGTCTTTGGCTTCCTCGTTAGTGTGCCTACCTCTGATGCAGAAGACCAGGGGATCAGCTCACGCTCGAAGCAGGGTGCACTAGTGATGAATGCTTGAGACTGCAGTCTTTAATCTCTCGGAGACACAGGATCGAGTCATCTTACAGGGGCAGTCATGGCCTAATGACTGGCCTGATGGTTAGAGAGTCTGGCTTGTAACCCAAAGGTTGCTGGTTTGATTCCTGCACCAGCAGGAATTGAAGGTGGGGATTGTGAATAAACAGCGCTCTTTTCACCTTCAATACTATGACTGAAATGCCCTTGAGCAAGGCACTGAACCCCCAGTTGTTCCCTGGGTGCTGGAGCAATGGTTGCCCACTGCTCCAGGTGTTGTGTGTGTGTTCACTTCTCACTGCTGTGTGTGTGCACTCATGATGGGTTAAAAGCAGAGGACCAACTTTGAGTATGGGTCACCATACTTGACAATATGTTGTCACTTTCACTTTTCTATAAATGGGTATTTTAATTTGATATTACACAACTGGTTTAGTTTATCATGTATATACACATTTATTTGTAATATTTGTAGTTATCTGAGAACTAGAAGATGCTTCTTATCACATTATAATCAAATGTGATCCGATCTAGGAAAACCCAACACAAGGTGAAATTTGACCTTTTTTAGATTTTATACCATACGAAAGCTGGCCCTTTCCAAAACTGTTTTTATTTTGTTCATATCTTGAACGTAACCAAAGTTATGGCTATCTTAATTTGGCTGATAGCTATGATTTTCAGGAATGGAATTTTGAGAAAAACAGCTTTAAAGTGAGAGGGCTTTCACTTTCACTTTACGGGTTTAACGAGAGCTGTCTGTCAAGTTAGGAGCGCCTAACTTAGGAACGTCTGTTTTCCGTTGTTTATCATGTGCATAGTCTCCGAACTTTTGATCACCCATTTATGTTTAGATAGCACGAATAACGCAGCCTACCTTGTAGCAAAAGCGAGCGCAGCGCAACTGTTCGCGCACTGTGCATAAAACAGGCTGTCATCAAACTCCTCCTGTTTACTAACTTCATCATCCGATCCTTCATCTCTGGATGTGAAATAGTCCGTTATAACATCGTTTAGGGCACTGACATCACCAAGATTGAGCAGACTGAGACGAGTAAGATCGGTTAAGTGAGCAGCTGCAGTACTTCAAGACGGCATTGTTGCGCTCCGCCATTTCACGAAATTAAAAATAAATAAATAAATAAATAAATAACTTTGCGTGCCATAGTTTACACAGGACTGGCTGAGAATGTGAACTGATACACCTTTACTAAATATGTTACGTGGTTTATTTTGATATGTTAACTGTTTTTGCGGTGTTAAGGGAAAGAACCTCTACAGCGCGTTCTTAACATAAGAGAAAGACACAGTCATTTCTGCTTGCTGCAATAAATCACTATTTTTCTGCACTAAACAAGTGAATTTCGCCGAGATATTTTCAGAGATGACAGACAATATGTTATAGAATAATAATTTAATGAAAACCTAATTTTAACAAAAAGACATTCGACCTATTTTTCGAATTTCCTGAAAACGTCCCAGCTTCCATGCCAAGAATCTTTTGACTAAAATGCTGATTAGTTTCAGTGACATTTTTTTTTTTATTCTAATTCAGTTTTTATGTAATTTTACTAAACAAACTCTCTGTTTAGCCTGTTTTTGGGAAGGTTAAAACTTGTTGGTGATATTTTCATATTTTTTCAGAAATGTAAACAATTAAAGATTAAAAATTAATTTGATTCAAACTTTATTTGATTGGTTTTATTTTGTTTAAGAAAAGAAATATGACTGTTTGTAAAATTTAATTTAATTATTATTAAGTTAGCTCTTAAAATAGGTAAATTAACTTTAGAATTTCACATTGGTTTGAATCAGATTCAGTCAGATGGTCAGTTTTTACCCAGATGGTTCATCTTACCCACTGACTCGGGTCAGCTTACCCCTAACGTGGGGCAAATTGAGTCACAGGAACACTTTTTTTTATAAGAAGCCATAATTTTAGAACCCTTTATTCTGATAATTTAAAATGATAGGACACATCCAGAAATTAATTTAGATACTTTCATAGTACTTCTGCCTTATTTTCCCTTATCTTGAGGACCACATGTATAAAATGGCTCATCTTACCACACTCTCCCCTACAAGCAGGAAGATGAGCCCAGAATATGGATGCAAATTATGCAATGTTAAGCATTTTACCCATATTTTTTTTGCAGTTCAATCACTGTTAATGCCAGTCTTGCTTTTTTTCCAATTAGTGTAATTCAGCATGCTTTTAATTTTGTCATTATTTTACTTCCATATATAACAGTCTCACACATCAGACTTTTTATTTTGTCTGCTATCTGTGACAGCTCAGCTCATGCACAAGCTGGAATCAAAGAGATCTAATATAGAGCTACATTTGTGTTATTTTGGTGACATTTGCCAATCAATGCTGCCAAGACACCATTTCCTTTATGGAAAAATGTTTTTGGAACTGAGTGTCCATGAAGCAAAGATGGCAGCATTCAGATTGAGTACTTCAGAGGATGCATACACTACAAGCCAAACAACTGCCATTGAGATGAATAGGAATGCTAACAGCTTTCTTCTGGTATTAGAACTCATTGTACATACTTGTGTTTAATCAAAGTGAGCAAATTAAAAATAAAAGTCTAACATATTAAAAAATAAAATATTGCAAGTGGAGCATCTTCACTCCATTAATTCATCTATTTAAGTGAAGGAATGATGGAGAAAATGTCACATACTGTAGAAGCTGAGAACTCAAAGGCTGTCTGTGGACTTCGGCCTCTAGCAAACTCTGCTGATTGGAGAGGCATTATGATGGACATAAACCACCACTGACTACTCAGGCACAAAAGACCTAGATGGCAACTTTAAACAGCACAGAAAAAATCATTAGTAGAATGTATATATTTATTGTAAAATCTTAGTTTCAGGTGATTTTGTAAATTATGTGCCTGTGCTGATTGTCAACAAAATATGACACTAGCAAGACCCCAAACCAACATGGACAAAGATGCCCATCAACTGCTTGTTTACATAGACCAACAATTGCAAAACAGAACAAATGCAACACAAGGACCATTCTTGTGTGAACAGTCCCTTAATACCTTTTAATTTTTAACATGTAACCTATGATTCTTTAAGCTACCTGATCTGACTATATTCTTCAAAGCTTCAAAGACACCTAAAATGTGTTCTGTTTTATTTGAAACAGATTAACATGAATCTGGCAACATTTTATTACACTGATTGTTGTACATACAAAATGAAATGTCCGGTGAGTGGCGCTAGGTTCTTTTGTGTTTGAAACTAATGGTATCACTAATCGTGTCATGTAGCATGGGGAAGATAGTTGAAGTGAGGGTCTAACTACTGCAATCCTTCATTTAAAACTACAAGAAGATAATAACTGACAACCAACTGAACAACTCAGGAGCATAAATGCACAGCATAATGAGAAACTAAACTAGACATAGGTGAGGAACCTAACCACAGAAATAAACAGGGCCTAACCCTAACTAAAAAGAAACAGAAACTAAAAGTAAACACAAAGACTTGAGGTAACAAATACATATCAAAATATGAGTCCATGTAACAGAACACAAACTGTAATAAAATCTTACCTTAAACCTACTGTAAGCAAAATGTGTTGAAATTGTTACCACCTTTCTTTGTAGCCGTGGTTCTTATTTTTTATATTAATCTTTTATTCATTCAGTCATTATGTGTGTTTTGTTATTATCTTAAATAATAGTGTAAATATTACATTTTTTTTTCACTTTGGTACTATTTTCATAAGCAACTGTTACATTTTCAAAACTCTTAGTATTTATACAACAGTAGATCATCAGAAGTGCACTTTTTTCAAACATTTCAGCGTATTTTCCTTTTTTTTTTTAGTACAATACACAGAATCACAACGTATTCTTCACACTACACAAAATAGTTTCTTCTATATAAATGCTTCATTCACAGTAACTGCTTTTCATAAAGGTCTTACTGTCAAACTTTTCATTCGCATGTCTTCTTATTCAGTTTCAAACATTCGACTATTATTTAATCTAACTCATCTTAGATATAGTTTCTAAACAACCTTTTTGTAATTTAGGGATAACCTAGAATTAATAGAATTAATTATTTTTACACTATATATACACAATTTTTCTTAGATGATAACGTCTCGGTTACGTATGTAACCCTCGTTTCCTGAAGGAGGGAACGCAGATGTCACATCAATACAGACAAATTGGGATCTTGCTTAGAGACACCAATCTACTGTGAGTGTAACTAAATGAGCCAATGCACATTGGCATGCAAGAGCACAGCACGAGCATAAGAGGCAGCAGGTGCAACACATACTCAGGTTTTTGCCGAGAAGCTGAGCCGGTGACCCGGCTGCTCAGTTGGTCACTCTCGACGTCACATTGATACTGATGAATGAAGATCCCTACCAAAGCGCTACGGATGCTGCCCCTTCCAGTGTCCTGTGCGATCCTTCTATGCTCCTTGTTAGAGAGTAGGCCAGGACTTGCACAAGGCCAGTCATTGTTGTCTTAGCACTACCCACTCAGTGAGATTGGATAACACTGGGAACGTACCCGTTTCACTTGTAACCTGGACGTGCGGAAGCCCCATCCTTCCCAAAGGAGGTTTCGGAAGCACTTACACATATGAATAACCATTTAGGTACATATGGAAGATCAGAAGCGATTGTAGCCCTCTTGAGGATAGCAGAGTAATCTGCCGGGGAAACACGGCTTTGGGCTATACCATGGAATTTACACATATGGGATCCACACTAGTCACTACATATGGAACCCAGTCCTCTACTGGTTCTCATGGATTCATCAAGTGAGGGCCTGGCGTTGGACACTCCGCCACGTCTGGCTGCCGAGAGGACAGAGGAGCTCTACAGTGTCTACAGTAGGGACACTTTGGAGCTGTTTTAGCAAGCCAACACTAGCCAGGGCCTCTCAGTGCTTCTACCCATTTGAGGTGAGAACACAGAAGGAAACCGGCTCCACACGAAGGCTATAGAATCTAGCAAATGTGCTGAGGAGGGTCGCCCAGCCTGCAGCTCTACAAATGTCTGTCAGCGAGGCACCACGAGCCAACACCCAGGAGGGTGCGACACTTCCAGTAGAGTGGGCTAACAACCTGAATGGGCAGGACACACCCTGTGCTTGATAAGCCAGGGTGATGGCATCCACAATCCAGTAGGCCATCCTCTTTTTGGAGATGGCAAAGAGCTGGTCTGATGTCCTGAAGCTTTGTGTCCAGTTCACGTACAGTCTTAAAGTGCGGACAGGACAGAGTAAAGCTAGGGCTGGGTCTGCCTCCTCCAGGAGTAGTGCTTGCAGGTTCACTACCTGATTCCTGAAGGGAGTAGTAGGAGCTGTAGTGAACAGCAGCCAAGATGGTAAAACCCCTTTCCACATAACATGTGGAAATTTATATTTTGATGTCATCAGGCTCTGTGGACAACAAAGGAGGCCTTGTGCCTTAAGATAAGACAACACTACCTCTTGTTCAGAGGGGGGTTAACATTAACATACAGTAACCCCCAGCCAGGAACTGCTTTGTTCTCCTTTACTCTTATCAAAGTGTGAATGATCATAAACCCCCCTCACCCCCCAAAGCCACAAAAGAAAAATACACATTTACATGCATTTACACAAAATGGACACAAAATTGACTAAACCCTTCTTCACATCCATTTACAGAATTGTATATACTTAATGAGTGCTATTTGTGATAGAACACTGTATGCAACCATACATACTAAGGTATACACTGTATATATGAACGCATGGGGCAGTGCTCCACATTACCCACTGATGTTTGGTCTTCATATTTTCAGCACAATGTGTAGGTTTATCTGGAATTGGTTTAGAAAGTGAATAATGCATAGGAAAAACTTTAAAGACATTGGTCTTAACGTAGACTTTTAGCTATGTAAATAGACCTCAGATCAGAGTGGCCATACTGGCCACCTCTGACGACATCGGCTAATCAAAACGCTGGGTCTGAAAGATGACAAATTGCAAATCCCACCTTCTCAGGGAAAGGTTAAAAAGTTCTCTTCAAAACAAAGAATGTGTGCTAAGTGGTGTGGTTGACCTTGTGCTAAGTGCTATGTGGTGTGGTCTACTGCTAAACCAAGAGCTAAGCTGCTAAGAACCTTTACCTTCAAGGCTCCTGTTTGCGTGTTCCAGTCCAAAGGACCTTCTCGGTGCCCAGGAGTTCATCGTTTACCAGTGCTTCGGGTTCAAGACTGAAAAAACGGATCTAACTCCTTTCTTCCCACTACAACATGGCCCAGGTCAAAAGTGAAAGGCGTCACCGTCCAGACGCAGAAAGTAAATACATTACTCTTTCCAAACCTCTTTCCAGAGACCGTTAACATTAGTGTATTGTCAGTTTATGATCATCTCATTTGCATTAGATTCTATATAACTGATGTCAGTTAATAAATAAGCTTTCGATTTATTTGCTGAAACTAGAATAAGGTTTACCTTATTACTTCCAGGAAACTTCAGTCTACCTTTCCATAAGATATAGTTTATAGTAACATCCAACTTGCATTTCACTTGCAGTTGGGGAAACTCTAGGCACGATTTATCGACTGAAAATGCATGTTCCCTCAGTTAGGAGTGAAACAACTGGCAATGACAGGTCTCTGGAGAGGCAAACAGGTCTACCTGAGCCTCTGTGAAATGTCTACAGAGAAGCTGGACCATCTGGGGATGGTTGCGTAGGCCCGGAATATGAATGGCATGAAGCGATCTCAGATATGTGTATGTGCGTGTGTTTACCTACTCACCCATATTTTGGGGAAAACTAGTACCCAGAAGTGAGCAAAACCTGACAAAAAAATATAAAAATACTCCCTTTGAGGTCTTCCTCATTTGTAAAACTGTGTGTTTTGCAATTTGTGAACATACAGCAGGATACAAGGGAGAGGAATTATATATCAGAAGAAGGGAGACAAATAGCATCAAATACAGCATTTTACATTGCATTATGCCACGTGATACTGTATATAGAGGCATTACCATGGTAAAGACTGCACATTATTTTGACTTACCCTTTTATCTGAAAAGTTCAGTTACAGTATAGATTCAGTAATATGTCATACTGCACTGACAGTAAACTCTGTTTTAGCAAAAAACCTTATGGCCATGTCATACCTTTTGATACAGTAACACACTGTATAAATACTTGTACAAACGTTATAGATTTTATGTGAGTTAAGCAAGATAGGTAATGTAAGTGTATTTTCTAACATGACAGTTATTGCCTGTATTACTGTAATTATTTCAGCAACAAAGGTGACTTGAAACATGTACCTTGCATCGTTTGTTCTTGAATGAACTGACAAGATCACAATGTTGTGTTTTGGTGATTAAATCAAATGTTCTCAGTATATATTACAATAATCTTATGTTTTGAAACATAGTCAACGAAAATATGTGTAATCATAATGAAAGCATGAGATCAGGTTTTGAAAGTGTGATCTGCTAGGATTTTTGTACTAAGAGTTTTGAAAATATACACCTTACTTGTGAAAATAGTACAAAGCAAAACAAATAATAATACAAAAAAATTAAAAGGAAATTATTTTAGTTTTTGTCAAAGGAATGATGGTCTCATTTGTTCAGATTAAAACATTCAGCAGATTTGGAAGGAGAGATAGATTTGAGGTGATAATAACATGTAATGTTTGATACAAATATGAATGCTGTATGATAAGATGAAATTGTCATAATTTCTTAATCATTCTCTTTCCTTCTCTGAACATCTTGTTCTCAGATATTTTTAGAATGTTATATTCTATTAATTTTTTATTGGAAGATTTAAATGTCTTATTTGTTAAAAATGCATTTAACTGGAATAATTTGGACATGTTTCATGTGAAAAACTTTAACGTGATATCATGAAATATACTGTTACAAACTGCCTCTAATAAATCAATATTGAAATTCCAGTTGATAGGAATAATAAATGAGAGGCTGCTTTTCTGAATAACAACATTCACTTACAAAATTACTTAGAATGACTAACAGCTATTTCCATAAACAGATTTAGCAGCTAGTCACTGGTTTTATATAACAAAAACTAGCCCTTGATCTAGTGACACTACATTAATACAATAATCAAAACCTCTCAATGATACTCGTTGTCATATGGGCCTTTTCTAGTTCTTAATGACACAAATAACTTACTACAACAGCACAAATGACTATACACACATACATATCATAGCATCTAGCTAAATCTAGAATTGTGTGAAACTGTATAGGTGAAGCTATGATGATAGTGGCTGTAAATACAATAAGACACTTACCATTTGACCAATCTCCCCTGGCATTCCAGGGTCTCCCTGTGAAAGACACAATATATATTTAGTCACAACCATTATATAGGAACTTATATAAAAACAATGACACTATTAACATTTTAACACTAGTCCTAATTTAATGAAAGTTTTTTTCATTGAAATATAACAATATGCTATTGGGTTTATGTAACAAAACTACTATTTTTTTTTACATCTGTCAGACTTTCAAAGACTTTCAAAAAAAAAACCAACAAAAAAAAAACAGTCTGTGACAAATACCAAAACATTGTATATTGTGTCATTACATGTCTCCAGTGTCATACTTTATACTCTTGATAAATGCTTCTTTTAAATGTAAGGGGAAAAATATGAAGGTAAAACAGTAGCAAAACTCGAGAGCTTGCTAATTTGAATGTGAGAACTTGTAAAATTAATATTTGTATTTGTAAGTTGAAATTTATACTCACAGCTCTGATGTGAAAAGCTGCATCTATCGATTTGCACACACACACAATACTCAGAACACCTGTGTTTTGAGTTCGAAGTTACAGATTAATAGTTACAAATGTGTAAAGTGTCATTCACATAAACAAAATGACAGGCACAATTGTGTACTACACATTTATCTTTGCGCTTTACTTCAGTTTCGCTGTACAACCACAAGTCGGCACTCACAACCTCTCAGATCTGGCAGTACAACCTCAAATCCTAGCGCTTTGACTTTTGCTACTCCTTTTGCGATATTCCTGTAGCAAAACTCACTCGTGCACTTGTAAATGCAAACTTGAGAGAGCAGAGTCGGGGGCGGGGCTGGGGTGGGAATGAAGTCATTTTATTGGTCGATGCCTCACCAATGAACAACGCCAGCCACGATGCAAACATTTGTATGCATATGTATCAGCTATTTTTTAAAACGCTTGGAAAATATTTTTATGAAATATCATTAGTTTTACTGGTTTTTATATATCAGTAAAAGCGCAGCAATGTCGTTTCATTGGTTGGAGCCAGCCAATGAAGTGGGACGTTTTGTGCGCGATGACGTCACTACACAGAGCAGATCGCGCCGTTTCGGTGGTGGTGGTCGTCGTCGTCGATCGATCGCGATGGCTGAATCGAACAATCCGAGGGTAAGTTTATCTTTTAAATATTTTTTTTATAACCGTTCTAAAGAATAAAATACTTATTACGTTTTCCTTGAGTGGTATTCTGTATATTAGGCTACTAATGAGTACCACTTTGGTAAGTGTGGGTTAGTGTGTAAGGGATGGGTCAGCAGTGGTAATTACAGAAATTAATTACAACTGTAATTACATATAGGTTTAAAAAAAAAAAAAGTACAGTGTAAAAACATGTAAGTACACAAAGTGGGACCCCACTTAACGTTAACGTTTTGCCACAGGTAGTTCTAAATGCTCAACATAATTCATCATTCTAGGCGGTTTCTCTGATAATATTAAATATTCAATGGACAATGTAACTTACAGTGAAAATTTTAAAATAATTGACAAGGTTTTTAGCTCCAAATTTAAGTTTTACCTCAAGGTGTTATCACATAAATGGCCGATTTACTGTACAGTAGCATGTTTATTACACATCATAATTAAGTATTCCAGAGTGCCGCGATGTGATATCCTTTTACTAGCTACCACCACTGTTGACCAAAAAAAAAAAAAACTGCATATGCTGGTTAGGTAGGTTTTGAAACCTGGTTTATGCTGGTAATGTGCTGGTCATAAGATGGTTTAGGATGCTCATGTCCTGGTCCTTAGCTGTTTTAAACTGGCCATGTGCTGGTCCTGAGATGGCCCTAAGCAAAGTGCTCCTGCTCAGGACCAGCACATTACCAGCTTAAACCATACTTCAAAACCTACCTAGCCAGCATATGCTGTTTTTTAAAGGGACATCCCATGCCTTTACCTGTTTAAAATACTACAGCTTAATAATACAAATTGTTTTAGATGTATAGGTAAAATGTATGTATAACTTTAATATTATTGAAATAATTGTAATGTAATTGTTTCAATTAATATATTAATATTATTATCTTTCAGGAACTGTTGTTGAACCATTTATTACAACGGCTTTATACCCGTCTGTCACTTTGGCTGGAACGTGTTCCTCTTGACCTTGGCTTCTTGGAATTTACATGTTCTCAGGAGCTGGTAATTTTTAGTGCCATCTCAAATCAGGTACCCATTCCACATGAACTGTATGATGCACTTTATCAGGTACACCAGATGGTTGTAAGCAGTACTTACATGGATCCACACGTCATGGTTTCCCAGGAGAAAGGAAACAATGGCCGTCCGCGGATTGTAATTTCTAAGGACTCTGTATCCCAACTAATTACTTTAGGATTGCCTGTGGCATGTATTGCAAGGTTGCTAGGGGTGTCCAAGTTCACAATTCATAGACGCATGGTGGAATGGGGATTTTCTGTGAAGGCAACCTACAGCAACATAACAGATGCAGAGCTAGACTCACTCGTGGCAACAATCCACACAAGCAATCCGAATGCAGGTTACAGAATGATGATGGGTCTGCTGAGAGCACAAGGTCATGGGGTACAATGGGACAGAGTTTGTTCTTCAATGCATTGCGTAGACACTGCAAGCATTGTTTTCAGGATGTCACAGTTAGGATGTGTGGTTAGGAGGACATACTCGTCCCCAGCCCAAAGTCCCTGATGCACATTGACACAAACCACAAGCTGATACGGTAAGTTAAACATAAACATTGCATTTATTATATACTGTTTGCTCAATTTGCTCAATTGTTTGAAAATGGAGGTGGTGGGCTATTCAGAACTGGCTGGGGTTTTGGAGCCATCAGTTGTGCAAGGTATGACATAATTTTCATTTTGTGCATGTGTTTTGTATGAGGACCTCGTTGTCATGCTGAAGAACTTCCACCATTTTCTTTGTAAAGACATCAAGTGTGGCCTCCATCTTACTTTTACGTTTTCTGCTGTTTTTTGTCAAATCTATGGAGTTGATAATCATTAAAAAAAAATTAGTACAGAAATAGACAAAAGTTTTATAAATAGTGCCCACATTCCAGAATGCATGATTGCATGATTAATAAAGGCTATTCTTGCCTTGTAATAAATGAATGAATATAAACAAATAGAAAACAATTGCATGAAGTATAGCACATTACTGTTAATATTTTCCGACTGCCTATTTTGTCCTAAGGATGTTCTAGAAGAGGCTGAGGATGCTGCTGAGCTTGTGGAAGCAGATGCAGGAACAGTAATATCAAATCTTGCTGCCTCGTTAAGTACGTGGTCACCTAGTGGGACAAGAAAGTATTTAGTCAACAAATTAGCGAACAGCAAAAATGTGTGAAAGTGAATGAGACTTGACACATTTAAACTATATGTCCATGCCTGCTCTTATTTGAAAAATTAATGTGGATGTGCTAAGTATATGTACTTTTTCGATTTGCATTCATGTTGATATCATGACATTACTTAAATTACAATATCGGCAATTAAATATGCCTGGGTAAGTCATAGGACAGTTTTTTTTCTTTTTGTCCTGTGCAACTAAAGCAGCAAATGTTTCAATTCCACAATGTTATGATATATAATGTTGTATCTAAATGTGTAACAGTGCAAAAGTAAATGCACACACACACACACACACACACACACACATATACATATATATATATATATATATATATGTGGGTGTGGGGGGGGGTAAGATATGAGATATGCCTTTCTAACAACAATGTGCATTGTTCTTACTTTTACACAGTTACATGGATATAAGTGTGATATGATGAGGATAATATATATATATATATATATATTGTAAGACAACTAGATTATTTTGCTTTTTTCCAGCAAAAACTCACTTAATTTGAACTTTTTTATTCTAAAAACAAGACAATAATTTTTACTTGTCTAGAAAATCCTTCTAGATTTAAGAATTTTTAGATATTTTGGGTTGAAACAAAACAAAAAATCTAAGTAAGAAAAGCATTTTTTGCAGTGCTGTCTTAATATACAGAAACGTTTAGAGAATTTACAAAAGTAGGTTAATAAATGTTATTATAGATTATAAAAGGGTTTTACAAATACATCAGAAAGGTCATATAAAAGATACATTTACAAGTTAGAATCCCCCCATATATTAATAATGATAATTTTAGATGACCTTTCAGATGCATTTAATTATAAAACACATTTTTTAATCTATAATAACATTTATGAACAACTTATTTCATATTTTCTTTAAACCTTCTTGTATATTAAGACAGGCACTTGCAATTCTGGCCAAATTAAAGATAAGTTGTCTGTGAATTAGCATGTAAGCATTATTAATGACCCCCTGAGTTTAATACAAAAAAGTATCTAATAATTGGCCTGTTTAGCTAAGCCCTCAAAAACCTTCTTATTTACAGGCACAGTATTGCATGATTTGTTTCTTATATCTACACTTACATTTCATTTCTTTACTTAAACACAGGCCAGCTCAGACATGGCATTAAGGAATATCTACAGAATTTTTGACATGACTCAAAGGTGGAATTAATGCATTTCATAATAACAATGTTATGAGATTAATGATTTAAATATAAAGTTGTGAATATAGAAATGTGTGACTGAATGATTAACCCTTATGCGGTCCTCATTTTCAAATCACACTCGGGGACTTCGGGGTCCTTTTCTGCGCCGGGAAACAAAATGCAATTTTGTAACAAAATAATAGTTTAAAAAAAAAAAAGAAAAATTATTTTTCTGTTTAATAAAGTTTTTACTCAACATTTGTGCAGTTTTCAGTGGTTTAATCATATTTTTTAAATATATATAAATTAATAAATATTTTTTAAATGGGTTTTTATACAAAAACTTTTTTTATGTAAAATTCACTTTATAAAAGACCCACATTTCCAACTTTAATTCATGGGGATAACATGGATCATTTCACATGGTTTGGTGTAACATTTTTGCCCATCTTTTGGAAAATCCAGTTTTAAAAGTAAAAAAAAACATCACTTTTACCACTAGATGGCTGCAGAGCTCCACTATATGCTATTTGCTGTTTGCCCACCAGAAAGATATCTTTTCACAAGTTTTTTCAGTTGAGTTCATAGCTACATATTATGAAATCACAATTCTAACAAAAAAGTTACTTTTTGTCAAAGTTCAGGATTTTTTTGTACTAAAACAAATCAGTTATATTACATATTGAGTAGCAGTACACAAAATGAACATAATAATGCAAAAACATCAAATGTTTTTTTTTATTTGACAAATTATAAGAAAGCAACTTTTTATGGTCTCACAAATGTATTTCTGTGTGTCCTGTGTATTTCATAAGATGTAGATATGAACTCAACTGAAAAAAAACTTGTGAAAAGATGTCTTTCAGTTGGTCAAATAGCAAAAAACAATAGTGGAGCTCTGCAGCCACCTAGTGGTAAAATTATTTTTTTTTACTTTTAAAACTGGATTTTCCAAAAGATGCGCAAAAATCTTACACTAAACCATGTGAAATTATCCATGTTATCCCCATGAATGAAAGTTAGACAAAGTGAATTTTACATAAAAAACTGTTGTATAAAAAATATTTATTTATTAATTTATATAAATTTAAAAAATGTAATAAATCCTCAAAAAAACTCCACAAATGTGGAGTAAAAACATCAATAAACAGGAAAATAAGATTTTTTTTTTACTATTATTTTGTTACAAAATTGCATTTTGTTGCCCCAAAGACCATGAACATAACTTTTTTTTTCACACTAACATAAAATCAAGATATCATTCCATTTTTTTTTATTTGTAGATCAAGATAGTGTTGTACAAAGTCTCATACCATTTGAACAAAAGGAACATTTTTTTTTAATTTTAGCAAATGTCATTTGGGGTCAGAAAGAATTAAATCAATTCATTCAAAAGTGCAGTTTCATTCATAAATGAAACAACGCTGTGTCAAAGACTATAAATGCTCTTCTCTCTCTCTCTTTCTCTCTCTCTCTCAAAGGGGGCTTTGAGTATACCCACTTCTAAATCGCCTCTGATGCGCATCATTCAGTAGTGTCCTGCATTAGCCAAAATCATGACAGTCTACCACATCCAGTCATATGTGAATAAATGTAAATATTCGCTAAAAACACCCAATTAGGACTGTGGCGCCGGTGTTGTACCGAAATCCGACCCCCCGTGAAAATCTTACCCCCTCGCGTCCACGCGCCTCTCACATTAATACGCAGTGCAGTGACTTTAGACGCATTTCGTTCGGCTTTTCTTCATTTTTTTACAGAATATTTTTCGATGTTCCACACATCAAGCACCAAGGAGCCTACGTGGAAGCGTTGTTGACATTTAAAGTAATAAGTAGAAATTTAATTTGTGTGTAAAATGGATGCAAAGCGTAAACTGTCAAGACTTCCATAGGGTTAAGAATAAAGCTGCCAGTTGCCGAAATAAAGGTGTTAAATTCAGATTGCATTGATTATTCTGCTGCATTAACATCCAAGTCGTATTTGATGTTGTCATTTCTTATTAATTCACTACGTGACTCGAGTAAACACTGTATTAGCCTACTCTGCCCATTGAACTTACATACGAATGTCATAAAGAATAATAATAATTAATCGCATTTGTTTCTCGCTTATGCATTCCTATATACGCAAATAACACGCTATAAAACGAGGCAAATAAATGTTTGCAATGTAACTCTTAAGTTGTATGTGTCATTACATCAAAAAATAAAAGAAAATTATTACCAAATTCTTATTACAGTAGTGACAATTGATTAAAAAAAAATGTAAAACAACAACAACAACAAAAAACAACACTTTTTATTTTTATTTTATTTTTATATATTTACTCATGTATGTATGTACTTATTAGGATTGTTTTCGTTCATTCATTCAATCATTTACATTAAGCTTATGTTATGAACAAACTATATGTTATGCCTTTTTGTAAAGACAAGCTGTGTGCATATAATAATTTCTATGTAGCTTCAATAACATGGCACACATCCTCCTTGTTAACCTGTGCTGGTGGCACAGGTTTACAAGGTCACAGACTCCCAATTTATTGTATTATCACATCATGTCATGGAGGATGCTGAAAAGAATTTGACTGTAGCTTCAACAGGACGGGTTTACATGGGGGGGGGTATAATTTTCACAGCCTTACACCTGTTAAAATTACACCCCCCTGACCAGCACAGGTTAACAAGGTCACAGACTCACCAAATTTATTGTATTACCACATGATGCCATGGAGGATGTGTGCTCAAGCTCTCCTTAAGTGGGGTTTACGTTCGTCTTCTTTGGGGTCAAATAGACCCCAAAGATCCAATGTGTGATTCCATAAAGAAATATACATTTTTAATATTATAAACTATATATCATTTTTTTAGTTTACTTCTCAACTTTACATTTATGCTGTGTTTTTGTGGATATTTGGTACTTTTATACCTATTTACTGCACAAATACTCAACTACGCCACCAAGTGGCTTATGAAAAATTCGTTTTTCATGAAGAAAATCACTTTAATGATGATCTAAATTAAATCTAAATTGTTTCTGGACATTACTCTATATTTTAGGAATAGAATACTGCCATCTGCAGGTTAGTGGAAAAACTTTAGAAATTATAGTTAAATAAAGAAAGTGCAATTACCACATGTATCCAGCAGAGGCCTATAGGGACTTATTTCATTTTCAACTTTTCCTCACAACTTTATTATATATATTTTGTAAATATATATACTTAAACATTCTAAAATAAATATATTTAAACATTCTAAAATAAATTAAACATTTGTATTTTTGTCAAAAAGTAGAATTTGTTGTTGGTCTTTAATCTTTCCTTCATTAGCACTTTTCTCCTCTTTCTCTCTCTCTTTCTCTCTGTGTGTGTGTGTGTATTTGTGTGTTTTGGGTGGGGGTGGGGTTGGTATGTGGTGTGTTTGTGTAGTGTTGTACGTGTATGTGGTGTCTGTGTGGTGTATATGGTGTGTATATGTGTGTATATGTGTGTGTATATGGTGTGTATGTGGGGTGTGTGTGTGTGTGTGTGTGTGTGTGAGTGAACACTCATGTTTGTTTCATGTTGCATTTGTGCTCTAGTACCAGTCCTTCATTTATGTATGTAAATTTTCAGATTTATGCCAGATTTGATTTTATATCCCAATTTCTATAATGATGTTCTCTGTTGCACTCACACACACGTGTGTGTTTGAGTGTGCACCTGGTATTCATCACGTTATGGGGACCAAATGTCCCCACAAGGATAGTAATACCAGTAAATTTTGACCTTGTGGGGACATTTGTGAGGTCCCCTTGAGGAAACAGGCTTATAAATCATGCACAATGAGTTTTTTTGAGAAAGTAAAAGTGTGCACAGTCTCCTGTGAGGGCTAGGTTTAGGTGTAGGGTAGGTGTAGGGCGATAGAAAATACGGTTTGTACAGTATAAAACCATTACGCCTATGGAATGTCCCCATAAAACATGTAAACCCAACATGTGTGTGTGTGTGTGTGTGTGTGTGAGATAGAAAGTTCGTTCCACTTTGAGTTTATGCTCTAGGACCAGGCCTTTATTTATTTCAGATTTAAACTGTATTTACTACTTTTTTTGGACAAACGAACTGAAAAAAAAAAGTTTTTTTCACTTTTCCCATTCATTTTCAATGTGGGGTCACTCTGACCCCAAGGAGACTGAACGTTAAATTTTTTTTTACACACCTTTAGAACAACCGAATCAAGTCCGGATTTTTTTTGTGTTTTTAGATTGATTATTTAGGAAAAGTCACAGAGTCTCATGCCCCTGAGATGAAGGGAACATTTTTAAAAAAATAAGGAAAAGTCCAGTGGGGTCAGCTGGACCCCAGGGAGAGCTTAATTAAAAGCATTTGATTGTACCTTCAACACGACGGGTTTACATGGGGGGGTATAATCTTCACACCCTTACACCTGTTAAAATTACACCCCCCTGACCAGCACAGGTTAACAAGGTCACAGACTTACCAACTGTTTGAGTAAAATGCTACTTTCAAAAACTACCTTCATTTTCTAAAATTTACAGTATTTGTGCGTGTTAAGTTTTTATTATGGATAAATAAGTCTGTCCATCACCTGCTTGACGGAATTATCTGATTTCATTAAAAATATAATTTACATTTTATAGTGTGACAAATGTCTGATTTGGAGCAACATGAGCATGAGTAAACGATGAGAGAAGTTCAATTTTTCATTAAGAATTTAATAAGAAAGTTTTTTTTTTAATCTTTGTAACAATTAAAAAAATTACACAAAAATTGAACACTGAATTTGACTATTTACACAATATTGAACACAAAAATAACTGTACATTAAAGATTTCCCAACAAGATGTCACTTCTTCTTTCATTTCTTTTGTCTCTTATTTTTCACATGCCTGGCAGATGAAGCTCTCCGTCATTGGTGGTGTTTTTACACAGTCAAAGTGGAACCAGTGAGGGCATGCATCGCAGCGTATCTGAACATATTAAACACATATTAAAAAACAGACTTGAGAACAGAATTTAGTCAGTTGAAATATAAATACATATAAATACATACATTAATGAAACTTGGATAAATTTTAGATTAGTCAATGTGCAGCTTATAGCAGTGTATATTTACTGTCCCCTGAAAATAACTCAACATACGGGCATTATTGTCAAAATAGCTGGCAACAAAAGTGAGTACACCCTAAGTGATAACAGCACTATTCCATTTAACCATGCAAAGCCACATGTCCTATTCATCATGTTTGTTTTTGTCTGCTTGACAGGACCATACAAAGTTGTGCATCTTGTATTAAAGCAGTTAAAATTTGGTGCTTTGAGTACAATTCTCTCATACTGACCAGTGGATGTTTAACAAGGCACCTCATGGCAAAAGACTCTCTAAAGATTTGAGAATTAGAATTGTTGCTCTTCACAAAGATGGCCTAGGCTATAAGAGGTTCAGTAACAACCTGAAACTGAGTTACAGTACTGTGGCCAGGGTCATACAGAGGTTTTCCAAGACAGGTTCCATTCGGAATAGGCCTCGCAAGGGTCGATCAACTCGTTCTGTGCGTCAGGTGCAGAACCTGGCTTCAAAAATAGATGGATGAGTGCTGCCAGCATTGCTTTAGAGGTTGCAGAAGTAGAAGGTCCACTTGTCAGTGATCAGACCATATGCTGCACACTGCAACAAGTTGGTTTGCATTGGCGTCATCTGAGAAGGAAGGCTTTTCTGAAGCTGGCTCACAAGAAAGGCCGCAAACAGTTAGCTGAAGACAACCTGTCCAAGAGCATGAATTACTGGAATCATGTCCTATGGTCTAATGAGACTAAGATAAACTTGTTTGGCTCAGAGGTACCAAGAAAACTGTGTCTCTCCTACAGTCAAGCATGGTGGTGGTAGCATCATGGTCTGGGGCTGCATGAGTGCTGCTGGTACTGGGGAGCTGTGGTTCATTGAGGGAAACATGGATTTCATTATGTACTGTACATTTCTGAAGCAGAACACAATGACAATTTTCCAACATGATAATGACCCCAAACACACCACCAGGATGACAATTGCCTTCCTGAGGAAGGTGCAGGTGAAGGTGATCTGACCTGAACCCTATTGAGCACCTATGGGGCATCCTCAAGTGGAAGGTGGAGAAGCACCATGTGTCTAACACCCAGCAGCAAAATATTGACACTTTGGACATAGTTTTGACAAGTTCACATAGGGTGTACTCACTTTTGTTGCCAGCTGTTTTGACAATAATAACTGTATGTTGAGTTATTTTCAGGGGACAGTAAATATACACTGCTATACAAGCTGCACATTGACTACTCTAAAATATATCCAAGTTTAATTTCTATAGTATTGTCCTTTGTCCAAGATATACTAAAATGATTGCTGAAATGTGAGGGGTGTACTCACTTTTGTGAGTATATATATATAAATACATGCACACACACACACACATAGATGTCTTTTGTTCCCTATAAAATATGTGAGTCATGTTGGCAAAATGGTATAAATTAGCAATTTTTCAAAAACTTTAAAAACGTATGTATAATTTCTTGGAATTGGACAAAAACTGAGTGATACCTGTTTGACATAGACAGAAACAGTAAAGTCAGTTTTGAGAAAAATTTAGTTCAAAGGTGCGCTGTCTGAGTGGCATGCTTTGAATGTGTCTGTCAACGTGAGTAAGGTCATTTTATAGGTTCAGACACATGCAAGTCCTCAAGAAGCCAGCAGAGAATGGATTCCATGGATTGTTAAAACTATTTAGGAAGATATACTTCTCTCACACAAAAACATAAATAAAGATCATTTTAGATAATTAATTACTATTTGTAGTAGACAAATAAATTGTTATTATGTTTTGCTTATGTCACGTGAGCATGGTGTATGGCCATGCAACATTGGGAATATCAATCACCAGTTCAATTAGGGCCTATTTACACCTGAGCCCGTATTCACAAAACATTTTATCTTACCACTAAGAATTCTCCTAAATAGCAGTAAAGGAGTTTTCTCAAAAAACCTATTCACGAAGCTGCTGAGACAAACTTTTTCTAAGGAATAGAGAGAAGTATTAAGCTAAAAGTGAGTGCAGCGTTCACCTTGTTGCTATGAATGATGTCAGCATGTGTACTAACTTTGCACACGGTGATTGGCTGATAGGGGAGGGGTCTCTGTCAGCAATTTATTATTAGAAATATTGTAGAGCTTGATTATTATGTTGCCATATTCAAATAAAAGGTTTAAAAATAACACTGTTGCCACAGTCAAATAAAGATGTTAAAATGCAGGCTAAGTGTCACTAATTAAACAAATATATGTTCATCTAATTGTCAGCCTCTTACATGTGTGCTTCTCGTAAACAGTTAGCAAATATGCATATAAACAGCCTTTTATCAACCAGAGTTGAATAATCGTGGGTGATAGTAAGATATGCAAACGTAAAAGAAAATCAAACTGGATGCAGGAACAGCTTCTTGCCAAACTTGTTAATTAAGGAACATTTGGAGTTGGGATGACTTCCAAAACCCAAAAAATATGCGTGGGAAAATGTGCAAATAAATGTAGTGTGTTTCTAAAATGTTTACATTCAGAGGCAGATTGCAGACAACAGCCATTTGCCCTGCTGAAAGAAACAATAGAAACATCACAGATTTGTTTGTTTTTTTAAGATTCATTTTTGCCATTTTTATGCTTTTATTTAGATAGGACAGTGTAGTTGGACAGGAAGCAAAGTGGGAAAGAGAGAAAGGTCCACACAACAGGATTCAAACTCAGGATACCCACAGCAGAATGGCACTATATGTCAGCACACTACCCACAAGGCTATTGGTGCCAGCATGGTTTTACTAATTATAATGGGAATTGTACTGGTTTTACTGGTAACTGTAATGGTGCCTGTTAGTCTCTACTGGTAATTGGTCACCTATTGTTGGCTTGTTAAAATCACAAAATCCTAATGGAGCATGTTCTAAAACACACTACAGAACCAATTTTTAATGGTTTTAATGGAAACCATTACAATTTCTATGATGGTTTGTATTGTTTTTTTTTTTGTTTGTTTGTTTGTTTTCTTTTTGGCAGGGAGGATTTGGTGATTGTGATTTGGTCTTAGTGACAGAAGTACTTTTCACTACTTCTAACATTTCACTGATTTTTTCATTTCACTTTATAAAATACTACTAATAGAGCAAAACTTTAGGAGTCATACATTTAGGATTAACACTCCCATTATTTTTTACACTTTCTAATTTTACACAGCTAATTTTAGCCTTTAGATTTTTTTATGAATACAGGCCGAAGTCACTTCATGCGTTTTCTCTGATCGGATATCTGTCTTAACATAATTAAAAATATAAATATATCAATGGGAGAGTCTTGGAATCTAAATAAGGTTTGTCTAAAAAAAAAAAAATTCCCGCGCTATATGCAAAATTAACGTCAAGGATAGCAAGAGATTAGCGCTGCATTTTATTATTAATCAGCTAATTTCAAGATCAATGGCCACAACAGGGGAGAGCGCGGCATCAGCACTGGAAAGATAGGTTAGTCTCATTACTAATGAAGATTATTGTGTGTCGAGCGTCTGCGACTTGCAGTTTAATTTGTGGCAGTTTGTGTGTCGGCTTGCTGAAGAGATACTTAGCTACTCATCCGCGGCGTTGCTTATTGCATTAGTGCTGTCATATTTAACTGTAACATACCATATAGGCTATAAAACACGGATTTAAGTCTCGAAAGCGTTTCAAGGGTATTTACGCCTGGTCTTTTCACGATCGGATAGCTATCGGTGTAAAGAGGCCCTTAGAGATGATAAGCAGAGGGGGTGAACAGGGACGATGTATTCTTTGATGACTAATTCAATACAACAAACGTTTATACCATCCAAAAATATCAGTATGTGCAGTAAAGAACAACTAATAATTTTTGCCTCACTGATATTTTACTGTTGTTGCCTCGCAAATGCACTGAGTTCCAGTTTTAACCGGAGCAGCCATTACGTTATGTCAGCAAAGTTCACTTCTCGGTGAACACATCAAAAGAATGAAGTAGCCTGTGCATCGGGTCGCGGAGTACAGGATTCTGCTCATTTTGGAAAAGAAAATTCTACAGCCCCAGATGTTGAAACGCTAACGAAAACTGACCAGCAAAGCTCAGAGAAGACGCAAGAAAACAATCAAGTAGGTAAGCCTGCTGTGCTTTTGGTTAATTAGCTGTGTTGTTTTGGAAAGCACACTGTTTGAATCGGGTACATTGTTTATCTATTGGGGATTATTTTGCGGTGGTGGTGTTATTGTTTGTTGTTTGGCTTCAGCTGGTTTAATCCAGAGCTCTGGGGTCCGTTCTTCGTACCTCGCTTACTACATCCAAGATCAAATGACACATCCAAGATCAAATCATCGCGCTAACTATGAGCTCGCTATTCCGGTTCTCCGAACGCACCTGTTGTTGATGATTAGTATAGCTGGATGAAGTAATTTGAGATCACTGGGTGGCTTAAAAGGGGCTACGTATCGATAGTAGAAACATTGATCGGCAACTCTTTGATTGGTCGGTGAAAATGTCGAAGGAGCGCGCTCAGTATTTTTCTGCAGCAGAGCAAGAACTCTTGACTGAGGGATTTTAGGAGTTTCAGAGTTTAATTAAAACGCAAGGGAACAGTGCAAAGGCTGCAAAAGCAAGGAGAGAGGGCTGGCAGAAAGTTGCTGACAAATTAAACTCGTAAGTAATTGTAATTATATTATATTATATTATATTATATTATATTTTATTTTATTATGTCCTCTTTCACATTAGAGCCACAACAGGACCCACTAGAACATGGGAACAAGTAAAAGTGAAATATAAGAATATTCTACAGAATGGTAATATTTATCACTTATATTGCTTTTAGTCTCTTGAAAAGAGACTCTGAAATAATCTGTTTGTTTGTTTATAACAGCAACCAAGAAAAGGGCAGAGCAAAAAAAGACAGGTGGTGGTCCTGCACCCCCTCGTCACACCCCGGCAGAGGAGCTGGCCCTAGGGTTGAATGCCACCAGACCCATTGTTGAGGGCATCCCTGGGGGCAGCTCTTCTTTAGAAGACATTGACATTGTGTTTTTTTGTGTAGTTTTGCATAACCTCCGTCACTTTTACCTGTTCCCATGCAAGGTGACTGAAGCATGCACAGTAAGTTGGGATTGTATATATATATATATATATATATAAAAAATATATATATATATATATATATATATATTTTCTTTATTTATTATTTAGACCAATAGGCAGTATTGAACTTCACAGTAAATATATATACATACTCTGAAGTTCAATACTGCCTATTGGTCTAAATAATTAAAAAATATATATATATACACACACACACACACACACATATACACACATGCATACATATATATATATATATGTGTGTATGTGTGTGTGTGTGTGTGTGTATATATATTTTTTTTTTAATTATTTAGACCAATAGGCAGTACCACATCCCTTTGTAACACCATTTTGTTTCCATTTCACAGGACAGTGAAGTAACCCTGTCAGATGACTGTGGTTTGGAGGAAGTACCTGTAAGTGCATGCATAATTTGGCCTGAATTTGTATCTACTTGTGTACTTCTGTGTATTTCTGACTGCAGTATGATTTGCAGGCAGAGAGGCCTGATACAGAGGTGGGCAGTCTTGTAATTAATTTTACTTCCTATATGACATGTATTGACCATTAAATTTTGTCTCTACAAATGAAACAGGGTAACATCCGTTTGCTGTATAAGAGAAGTCTCCAGCAAAAAATAGAGTATACTGAGCTAAAGAAACAAAAGCTTCTAGGTGAAATCGAACTTCAAGCTCTAATGAGGCAAAAAATTCAACTAGAAATTGAGTTGCTTCAAAAGGAACTTCAGAGTAAGTAAAAATACACTTTCATACAGAGCACTATTGATGACCTCGCGTGATATATATAATTTTTTTTTTCCAGGCAAATGATGACTGGCTTTTTTTTTGATGAAATATAAAAATGACAAAAAAAAGATGCTCAAATAAATTTCAATGAAAACAATGTTTGTCATGTTTTTAATATTCGAAATTGTGTTGCACAATACTGTCCCGTGCAGCTCTGCCACTAGGTTGGTCCAAGTGCACTGGCTGGAGGTCATCATCAGGCTGCACCTCCACCACAGGAGTCCTCTCCTTTCTGATGGTGGCAATGTTGTGCAGTACGGCACATGCAACAATAATGTCACATGCCCTGTCAGGTGCAACCCTCAGACTTTTCAGACACTGAAATCTTCCCTTTAGTTGCCCAAAGGTCATTTCAATGCGTGCCCTTGTCCTGGCTAGAGCTGCATTGTGGCCCAGGGTTGGGGTCAGGGAACGGTGTCATGAAGTACTGCCTGCATGCATAACCCCTGTCTCCAAGGAGAATCCCATCGTAGGCCCCTGTGTAATGGAGAAATGGTGTTATGTTAGGCCCAAAATAAGTATGAAGTGTTATCAAAATAAGTCTCTTTTTCTTATCACATTCAAATAATGTGCATAACCCTGACTCTCTGAAAATTCTTGAGTCATGCACTGATCCAGGCCATTTAGCTTCCACATTTGTGATATGGCACATAGAGTCACACACCATCTAAGAGATTTCATTATATGTGAACACACTCCTTTTCATTATATATTACCATCTAAAATATTAGTATTACTCACCTGCACATTTATACTGTGAACCCCCTTTCGATTGACAAAATCCCCTTCATTGGGGCCTGGGGGGGCCTTGATGGCAATGTGTGTGCAGTCTATGGTACCAATCACATTAGGGAAGCCTGGGGACAATCGAGCTATAGTTACAGACATAGGTCATGATTGCATGACATACATTATCAAATTTAATGTACCTGCAATAGAAAAAAAGCCCTGTTTGACAACCTGTGGTCTTAAGTGGCTTGGAAAAACCACAAACACACCCAGAAAATGCTTGAGTGCCAGGTATACTTTGCGAATGGAACGGCAGACAGCACTTTTTCCTATGTTCTCTGCATCTCCAACAGTGTACAGAAACGTGCCACTCGCAAAGAAACGCAAGGCAATGCACACAGTTTGTGCAGTTGTTAATGCCCGACTACGGCGAGTGGAACTCTTAACATAGGGATTCAACAAGTAGGTTAAGTAAATAATACCCTCACGGGAAAAACGATATCTCTCTATGAGCACACTGTTGCGCTGCGCTAAAGGATCCTGTCTATCCCGCAATATACGTTGAATTCTGAAAACTCTCCTTATCAACCTTGCACCTTCCGCAATGGGTTGCTCGCGTACAAACGGACAGGACATGGCTGCGACAGACTTCCCAAATCCACCTTCGCTTTTATAGCCGTGGTCTCTCATCTTGATTACACGAAGTAATTTACTATTACTACTCTAAAATATAAATTAAATCTGAAATAATCAAATATATGAAATAGAATGATTAATAGTACATTTCCCTTTTTTTAGAAAATGACCTGTATGTATCTGTATGAAATCAATAAGAGAATCAAATACTGTATTATCTTTAGTTACATTGATAATATTTATTTATGGAAAAACAGTGTTACACAAACTACACGAACTATGTTTAAGTGACATATGCACTTTTCAAACGACAGACTGCATTTTTTTTATAAAATACCCTGCATTACATATATACGCGGTCATCTTTGACTTGTAATATAATAGTACAAAATTAATTGGGCAAATATCGCTGTTGCTTTCGTATAAATGAAGCGGACATAACTGAGTGGCCGCGATCTAATCCTGTTTACATGAAGTAAGCCTGCTCCCGAGCAGGTTTACGCTTACGGATCTGTTGCTATGACAGCAAGTCCCGGATGAGCTTCGAAGAACCGAACGATCCAAGATCACGCGAAATCGTCAACAATCAAATCCAGCTAACTTAGTTAGCAAGGTACGAAGAACGGACCCCCGGTGTTGGTAGTTTGTTGTTGGCGGTCTGTTTTGTGCGGAAAATAATGTTGCGACGTCAAATGAAATATGCATGTGCATATGGCAAGAAAATTTAAATTATCCTTTCCCAATGTAAATGTACCTCCGAATTAATGCAGCCTTCTCATCTACAGGATTGTATATAAAAATACATGCTGTTTTTGTGCAGTGTCTGCATGATAAAAATGTGCAGTGAATGAATGTGTCTGCAGCGCAAAACATCTTTTTGTTTCCAATCAAGATACTAAGATTCTTAAATCAAGACGCATTTCCTACTTAAGAAAAATTACATAAGGTATATAGTCTTATGTGTATTTTTCCTTATTTTGCAAATTATCTGCCAATGGGGTTAGAAAAATAATAGTGTTTCCATTTGCGTTAAGATTATGTTTTTTGACTTAAGTAAAATACACCATTTCAATTCAACTCAGTAAGAAAAGTATTTTTGCAGTGTAAATAAATAAATGAGGTATGTAAACATCACTTATGCTTTAAAAAGGGGGAGGAGACCAAAAGAAACCCTAGGTTTATTGAATAAAACCTGCTCCATACCAGGTTATGGTCATAGAGTAAGTTACCATGGTAAATGACTCTGAGTATAAGTTTCGACTCTTTGAAGAATGGGGTTGACTTACTCTGCTTTCTCTGGTTTGACAAACCTTCCAATTTGAAATGGGAAAACCCAGAGTTCAGATAATGTACTCACTCCATTATCATCCAAAATGTTCAAGTCTTTCTTTCTTCAGTCATAAAGAAATTATGTTTCTTGAGGAGAACATTTCAGGAATTATTTCCATATAATGGAAATAAATGGTGCAGCCAAGTTGAACTTCCCAATACAGTTTAAATGCAGCTTCAAATGGCTCTAAACGATCCCAGCCGAAGAAGCAGGGTCTTATCTAGCGAAACGATCTGTGATTTTCAAAACAAATTGACAATTTATGTACTTTTTATACTTTTTCCTCAGCTTGGATCGTTTAGAGCCATTTGAAGCTGCATTTAAACTGCATTTTGGAAGTGCAAACTTAGTGGCACAATTGAAGTCCATTATATAAAGATAATTCCTGACAGGTTTTCCTCAAGAAACATAATTTCTTATCGACTGCAGAAAGAGAGACATGAACATCTTGGATGACAAGAGGGCGAGTAAATTATCTGTACATTTTTGTTCTGGAAGTGAACTTGTCCTTTAACATACTCAGGGTTTTCACTAAACCTCCGTTCTGAAATGGGCCTCTGAAGAGGAGCAGGAAAAACAAATGTTTTTTGAGTATCATGAAATACAGCAACATATTTAAAGATACTGTTCAACATTGACTGAATGGTCCATAAGGATCACTGAAGAATATTACTCCTGTTCAGTGTGATGCAACACAGGAAGAGTTTAACATTCTTCAAGTCACAGTCTATGCTTCAACCATTGTTATGTTTGACCATTTACAAGATGACATCAAACCTAATGACAGTGTGTCAAATGTGAGAAGTAGATCATCCAAAAATCAAAGCTCAGTTGTTAATAATGATCTGGGTTTCGTCTGTTTCTTCTGCACATCTCAAAGCAGAGGCTGAGTTGGCTGCATTAAAGGCATGACAGAAACTAGAGGATCAAGAGGAACAGTTACAAAGAAGAAATGAACAACTCAATCTTCAAGGAAAAGCTGAGATTCAAATGGCCAAACTGAATGTTCTAAAATTTCAAAGTGTATCAAGCAGTAAATCTGGTTGTTTAGGAGGAAGTAGGGGTGTGACGAGACACTTATCCCACGAGACGAGACACGAGACTGGGTTCACGAGAACGAGACTTGTGCAAAAAAGACTGTGCAAAAAACATCTTACAAGATTTATGCAGGAAGAAACTTGGCTGGGATGATATTATTCTTGCTTCAAATGCCTAGGAGTGGATTAACTGGTTGGATTGATAGTGTAATTTGGAAAGTTTCAAGATCAATATATACTTCAAACCTATGGGTTCCAGAGAAGTGAACACAGCACAGTTGCACTACTTTTCTGATGCAAGCGAAGATGGTTATGGAGTAGTTACTTGTATGCTTTTGCATGATATTAACTAAGTGCATGCTGCTTTTGTCATGGGTCAGTAGCTTGGATTCTCAGATTTAAGCAATTTCTCAAAGTCAGAAAAAGAAATAATTGAAAATGGCTTTAACACAGTCTGGCATGAATAAAAACCAGAAAAGACAACAACTGGAAGATGAAATGGAGAAAATAAACGCTCAATGTGAGAGAAGTGAGCTTTCTGTGGAGCAGCTGAAGAAGGTTGAATTGTTTTTTAGTTGTTATTGTCAAAGACAATACTATACTATAATGAATTCTCAAGTCTGCACAAGGGAGAACAAGTGAAAAGGAAAAGTCACATTTATAAACTCAATCCAGTTCTTGAAGACAGTGTTTTATGAGTAGGGGGATGGTTGAGTAGGGCAGCTATAGGACATGACCTGTGGCCAAGTATGGTGACCCATACTCTGAATTTGTGCTCTGAATTTAACCTATCCAAGTGCACAGACACACAGTAGTGAACACAAACACACACCGTGAACACACACCTGGGGAGCAGTTGGGGGATCGGTGCCTTGCTCAATGGACTCACCTCAGTCGTGGTATTGAGGGTGGAGAGAGCACTGGTTATTCACTCCACCCACTTTCAATCCCTGCCGGACCTGGGACTCGAACCCACAACCTTTTGGTGATGTTTGCATTGAAATTATTGGATACCTGGTGCTGCTGTAGTAGGAAGATCTTATCCAACTGTGTGAAAGCAGTGGCTTGGATTTTGAGATTTAAGAAAGAGGAAACAACTGAGCAGGATGGTTTATTGGAAAAAGTAATGTTGACTTTCAAAAGTCAACTTAACCTCACTTCTCAACAGAAGAGATGGCTGATGGCTGAACTGGAGATAATCAGACTCTCTCAAGAAAAGAGATTTCCTGATGAGCTGAGGAGTCTTTGTCCCATTCTTGAAGATGTTTTGAGGGTTGGAGAACAATTAAGTAGGGCATCAATGCCTGTAGAATCCAAACATCCAGTCATTTTGGCCAAGAATTCTCACATTGCTGACATCCTCTTGCCACACATACACCAGGAAGTAGGACATGGTGCTGCAAATTGCACCAGAAATATTAGATTACTGGTGTAACTACAGCAATAAGAACTGTTCATGTGCATTGTTTGCCGAAGATTGAATTCACTTCCAGGATGTCAACAGATGGTGGATTTACCATTAGAAAGAGTCCCTCCAAATGAACTTCCACTTACTCATGTTGGGGTTCATTATTTTGGACCTTTTGAGGTAAAAAGCAGAATAAGTGTAGTGAAAAGGTATGAAGTAATTTTTACCTGTTTGACCATACAAGCAGTACATATTAAGGTGGCATCCTCCTTGGATACAGTTTCTTTTATAAATGCGCTTTGCTGTTTCATTGCAAGAGTAGACAGGTCCATAATAAACTTCAATTATGGGACGAGTAATTCAAACTCCCACAGACAAAAGAGCATTTGTGCATCATGTACAAGTTTCGCAAGCTCTGTCATATACAAAAAGCAGCAGATGGTTAACTTTACTTATTACCTGACAGTGTTTGACTTTGACATTGACCTGTGAGCCTGACAGAGTGGAACTGTAAAGAACACTGATTAAGACATGTTATGAACAAATTGTTTTGCTTTTTTCTCTTCCCTTTTTTGAAAAAAATAATTTTTGTTATAACCTTAAATTCGACCAAAACTTACCTTTTTTTTTCTTCACTCATTTCACTCATGTTTTTGAATCATTTTGCCATCATGGGTCACATATAGAGTGGTTTTACTCAAGATGCCTTCAAAATAGTGAGTAAGGAAGAGCATAGCTGATGTTTATCGCATATGCAAATTTTAGGAAGTTGTAGAAAGAAAGAGAAAGATTACCCAGTCAATTCCATTGTCCTGTTCCCCACAGAAATGGCAGAGGTCTTTCAGGTCATCTAGTCAGCATGTGATGGTAAAAACACAAAGTTACTTAAATGCTTTAATAATGCTTACAATTACAAATAATGCATTGCAAGTCTATAATTCATACCTGTGTTTTTAATTAGATAAGTGGCTATTGCCATCCTGAGATCCCTCACTCCTGCTGTTGTACTGAAGAACTTTATGGGCTCCCCCTTTAGGATGCATTCTGCAAACTATAGATAGATCTATAGTCAGTCAGTGAAGAAATGCTAAATTAACATATGATAAAAACAACAATTAAAAATAGCTCATTTACAGTAAAATACATTTGGAAATGTCTAGAACTAAATATTTTTACAACCAATGCTTAAACAAAAAGATTAAAATAAGTAAAATAAGATATTAATGCCTTATTCTGCATGGTCATATTCTACATCCCTTAATCATACAACATACATTAACAACTCCCTTACTAACTACTAAGTTTATTGAGGCAAAATTTGAAGTTATTTGTATTGAAGTTATGTATTTGCTGTAATGTCATATTTGTAGTCTTTTGTAGTTTTTCCATGTTGATTAGTTCCCTGATTGTATCTCCAATCCTGTTTCCCTTAACCTGTTATCCTTTTATTCCCTTATCCTGTTCCCTTCCCAATCCTGTAATCCTGTTATCTCTTGTCTTGCTAGAGTCCACTGTTTATGTGTAGCCCTTGTGCTTTTCCTGTTCTTTGTCAGCCATTGTTTGTTGATGCTGCATGTCGGTTGTATGTTGTGTTTCATTGTTTTGTTTGTTTGTTATTTTTTGCATGCATTGTAATGTTTGACTCCCAATTTGTTTCTTATGAATCTGCCTTCTGGAGGTCCTTCCAAACCAGGCTGCATCTTGTGTGTTTGGGTCACATACTTACTCAGCCCCTCCTAAGCCAACAGATCTGTCAAGTCAAAGAAGGCCATTCCTGGACTCTGTGTGCCTCTTGTTGAGTCTGTGACAGCTATAGAAACTGACTCTGAACTCTTTAAGCTCCCTGTCATGGCCATTAACGCTCTCAATGGACTTTAATTAAACTGCCTTTAGTATTTGGAACTCTACTTCTACCTGCCATTTCTTCTAGTTCTAGTGTTGGTTTAGTGATGGTTTTATAATAGATATTAACCTTTTATCAAATGTGGTCTTCTATTAGACCACAGTGTGTATGTGTTTGTGTAAGTGGTAGAAGTCTTTTTTCTTTTGGTTACTTTCAAGACGAATACACCACAGGAGCTGCCATCTCTTTGTCGTGGGTGCAGTACTGTCTCACATATCCATCTAGATATGTTATAGCCTCTTTGTCTCATGAATGACCTGTATGAAACAGGAAAGAAGCCTTAAAAGGGCTGTGCAAGTTTTCAAGTTCATGTTCTTGTATTAATTAATGACTGTTTAATTCACTTGAATGTGAATTAAATTGTTTGTACTTTCTTTACTGGAAGCTCCTAACATTAAAACGAATTCCTTGTGTGTGAAACACACTTGGCAATAAAACTCTTTCTGATCCGGAAGCCGGAGGGCGCCCTTGCGCAGAAACTCCACATATGCTTTATAGCAGAAGTAGTAGTACTGACCACACTTCAGGAATCTCTAATCCAGTTATCGCTGTAGCTGAATAAAATGCAGATAGAGGAATTTTAACTGAGGAAACTTGACAATAAACATACAATTGCTACAATATATGGTTTGTCCGTGTTCTTCAAGCAATCCTGAGTATTTTTATAAGGATTATATATATTTATAATGCAATGCTAATCGACATAGCCTTTATAATACTATAAAATAGTACGATTTCAGCCTCATTCTGTGATATGAAACCATGGCTGATCACAAACACTTGATTTCAAACACTTGACCATGTTATGAAGTCAATTTGGAGAAAAAGCATGCCAATAAATGATATCTTTGTTGGACAACAGGTTTGTAAACAGGCTCATACACGTGCAAAACTGCATGGCACACTTGCCACTAGTACAGGTAACGTTATGCAAGGCTTAGACCAATTTTTGTTGCACAGTTTTGACCAAACCAGTTCCGGATTGGAGCTCCTCATTTAGCGATATACTAGTTTCACGTCCGCCTTCAGCATGTCAGTCTGCACTGTCGCACATAGAAATATGTCAACAACTAGACTTTATCGTTATTATCGCGGGAAGACTAATTCTTATCGTGGGGACATTTTTTCGGTATATCGCAAACGTTATCGCCCATCCAACGCCAACTGGTTTATATGTTTTTGACATGTTTTACACCAATTAAGAATTGTACTTACATTTCCAAACACTTTGTTTTGATGCTGGTTTATGCTGGTCCTTTGCTGGTTTATGCTGGTCCTTGACCAGCAACACGAACAGCATAAACCAGCACAGGACCAGCATCCCAGCATCAAAACATACCTACCATCATATGCTGGTTTTTTCACCAGGGACAGATCTTATGCAACAGATCATTCATCATTTCAGCAACTAATGTTTACATATATTAGCTAGCGTTCTAGCAGCTTTATGCACTCACATGTTCAAAACTGAGATGATTCACTCCAGAGCTTCTCTGACTCCTTGTGGTTGTGGTATGTTTTCGACATATTATACAGACAGTGTTACTACTACAAAAACTCAAGAAGCAGTTTCCTCCATCTCCACTATCCAATGGACTGCACAGCAGCTGTTTTGCGGTCACGCATTAGCTGTTGTGAAAGTAGTGATGTAATCATATAGTCGTCATCATCCCGATTTAAAATCCTAAATATCAAACATGTTTGACTCCTATTTGTGTGAGAGCAGTTCAGGAGGTGCAGGATTCGATCTGCGAACGCCTCACATTACCAGATATTCTGCGCCGAACATCGGAACTGATCAAGGTGCTCGACAAGATTTTTGCTCCAATTCTCTGGAGGGGAAAATCAGGGCAAAATCAGGCTAAAAATCCTGTAGTGTGAGCCCAGCTTAAGAGGGGAATTCCGTGACCTAATTTTCTTGTGTTGCCTGATTATGTCATTCAGTTCACCTGTTGTCTGTTAATGATCTCATTAGTTCCCTTTGTTTGGTTCATGCTTATAAGCCCTGCTTATTCTCCCTTAGTCTTTGACTGTTCTCTGTCTATGTTAAGTTGGTTTACTTGTCTTGTTTTCTGGATTTAGCTAATTAAAAGACTTTGGCTGTGTTCAACACCACGTACTTCCCTACTATATAGTAAGCAAAAAACAGTTGGCGAGCAAATAAGTACGTTAGAATCTCCAGTATTCGTAAAAGAGTAGGCTAAAATTAGTAGGTGAGTGCACTAAATATCACGAGATTTGGCCGTACGTATACTTAATTTGCGTTCGAATATGCCTACCCTAGTGAAAAAATAGTATACTTAAGTATAATTTATTTGTATGTACTAAATATATTTGTGGCACACTATAAATTGGTATACTTAAAGTCTGTTAAACTGGAACAAAAAAAGCAGTGCTGAAGTTTAACTTAAGCTGTATTAAATATACTTGTTTGCGCTAAAGTGGAACTATTTCAAGTGTACTTAAGTACAATTTAAATATCCACTCTTGTATTTAAGTTTTGAAATGCAGAATTCGCTCAGCATAAACTTTAAAGGAACCGTATGTAAGAAATGTATTTCAGTTAATCATAAAATGGCCCTGACATGTCACTAGACATTAAGAACAGTTGTTCATTTCAAATACTTATATCACTGACAACAGTAGTCCGGCCAGGATATTGTCATTTAAAAGTGAAAGTTGCAGCCCTCAACTGATGTTGATGTTGTCATGTTGTGTTTTGGTCTGAGGCGCCACCCTCCAGCTATCTACCAATCACGAAGTCAGTAGAGTTTCATCATCCGGGTTGCCAGCTCTGCTCTAGTTACAGCTGCAGCTACGAACGTGTCGGATAAAACATGTATAAAGTTACGAAACCTAAAAGACCTCGTTATGAATCTGAAGTACGTTGTGACAAAGTCTGAAATAAAACAAGGATTTGTATAGGAGAGGCCTTTGACAGATGGAGACGGCTGAAAACGGAGAAGAATTTTAAGACAGATGCTATATTCTACCATGTTTGTTGGTATAGGCTACGGATACGCCATTCTACAGTATTTTGAAAGTGATTGCAGTACCAGTTTTGGCCACAATCCTACATACGGTTCCTTTAAATGCATTTTGGTGACATAACAATTGCAATTCAATTACACTGTTAGATTGCTGAACATGCATAAATATTATACTAATAACAAACTTAAGTTATACTATTGTTTACTTTTAGTGAGTTTAAAACACATTGCAATGGCATGCCAAGAACACTTGCTTCTAATGCAATAAAAAAAAAAAAAATTGAAGGTAGGAAACACACGGCTGCGTCCAAAAGCTCTAAAGTGCTGCCTTCGGAGGCAGCATTCCAAGGCAGGAAGGCATCAAGGCACGTTCGAATTCAGATTCGGCTTCACTTCCTGTCTCCGGAGGTACCTTCTTCTGATGGAATTTTGAAGGCAGCATAGATGTATCCTTCGCTGCCTTCGATTTCCCACAATCCTGTGCGTGTGCGTCATATAGACCATATAAATAAAGATATTCTGGTGAACTTAGACTTGTTACTTTATATAATAGATGAGCTCTTGACCATGATATACTTTATGAATCGTAATAGTGTAAAAAGCATAATAAATAATATTGTTTGTAATAATAGTATTTAATAAAATGTTAAAAGGGTTCAAATGAGTAGTGAATAAAAATAATATTTACAATATACTACCAATAATAACGAAACAGCCAATAATAACAATGACCTGTTCTGCAATATTACTTGCATCAGTGTTTTTATTTGTTTAAACAAAAAGTAGCTGCCATTCTCAGTCGTCTTCTCCGACGCACAGACCTTTGGTGGGTAATGACACTGAGGTCTTTATGTATTATTAAAGCATTTATATATAACTGTATAAGATCGTTCCCTTTCGAGGAACTCGAACTGCGTCCTCTAGAGGTCGCTATGGGGAACATCTCCTACGTGACCCGTGTCTGAAGCTATATATATAAAAACTACATGGTACTGGCCGGTGACATCCTATGACGTCATTGCCGGCGCGACGCACCGCTGCTGGCGCGTCATACCAGCTCGACCGCATTGCATAAAAGGGCGCCGGTTGAACACAACATCCTCTTCTTGTCCTCATTTTGACCTTTTGTCTTGTGCATTTCTCTCACCAGGACGGCTCATCTGTGACATTGTGTGGTAAAGAGCAAGCGTTTTGTGCTCTTTGTTTGTCTCTTGCGAGAGACAAACACGCTCTGATACCCGCAGTTTTCTATACGGAACTACATGAGCTGTGTATGTATGGTGAGGAGTAAGCGAATATCAGTCTCCAGGGAGTTGAACGCGATCGTTGCATTCAATGCTTGTTTCTTGTGAGAGACAGGCATGCTCTCATACCCGCTTTCGCGAGCTGTGTGTGTGTGTGTGTGTGTGTGGTTGAGAGCAGCGCGTCCAGCTCTCGAGGGAATTGGATGTGCTCATCGCAATGCATTCGCAATAGGACGGAAGTGAGTCCTTAACTGTTTACCCGAGTTGTGTATCTGAATTTGCATTAGTGCGTTTGCCAAAAAACAACATTAACAACGCATTTGCAGTGGCGGTGGCTCCATTCTTGCCTGGTTCCTGGGGGAATCTAGCGTGTGGGCGGAGCGTGTTTAACTCCCGTGGGAGCTGAATATATGCTGCACGTTGCGGTTGCGGTGTTAATTTTGTGCCAAAATCGGGTTTATGGACACCTTCTGAGCATAGCCATCTGAGGGTGGTTATACTTCAGCCGTGTTTATGGTAAGATGGATTTACTTTAAAGGCTATCTATGGAAGCATAGCTATCTGAGGGTAGCTATGTGCTTACTAAGACCCTTCTTTCGGGTTCTTAATAGCATCTACCTGGAGCACTGCTGAGATGGTGCTGTCTTTCTGCAGGGTTATTCCCCTGCTGCGCTAAAGCTGCAGTCTCTTACTGCTGATGTGTTGGTTGTTGATGTGTTGGTTGTTGTTCTATTTCTATTTCTATTTCTATAGAGCAGCCTTACCGATGGTCTGGACTTTATCTAAGTCCCTGTGTAAACCGTTTCGATGCACCATGATTGAGGACCATGATGGGTGAGTACCATCCCTTATTATGTGTCTAACCACATGATGTGCTGGGTTTTGTTCTATTTTATTTAGAGCAGCCTTACTAATGGTCCGGACTCTATCTAAGTCCCTGTGTAAACTGTTCCGATGGACCATGGTGGGTGAGTACGATCCTCGATCCTCTTCATTATATTTATATTTGGTGTTAAGCCTTTTTTGGCTTGTGTTGCAGTATATACGGTTGGGCTGTTGTGTTCCTCCCTATGTTTCAGGGCAGGACGCTCCCCTATGGACAGGACCCCTGGATGCTATTGATGTCTCCATCCTACATCAGGCTTGGAGGATTTGGCTACTGTTTCTGACAGTGGTACCACTGGACACTACAGGGTAGTTCTTATATGTTGGGTCCTTGCTACATTACTGCAACCCCCAGGGCTTGTCGATCGCCATTCAGGTAACCCTTTCTGGTTCTTCTTATCTCTACTCGCATCTATTTCCTCCAGGACTTTTCTGTCCTTCTTCTAGGTAAGCTCTCGGAAGTCTCTTCACGAGATGCCCCTGACGTCTATGGCTGAGTACATCACACTCTTCTCATGCCTCGCCCTGAGGGGCTTTCTGTTACTGAGCTATCCACCCATTCCTCATGCTTTAGGTGTTTCTGCGGAAACCCCTTTCTCGGTGTTGACTCTGAGGAGCGGCAGCCTGTTTTAAAGCATGTTTAGGCCTCTGTTCATGCATACCTGAGGGTTAGCTGAACAGGGCCCACGCTCTCCTTTAAGAAGGAGAGCACGGATTACTTGGGTGAATATAGCTAGAATCCCTTTGGCAGAAGGTGATGATCTCCCTTTCTAGCCATTTCTGTCGCCCTGGATAGGCTCCCCTCCTTGGAGGGCTAGCCTTTGGTGCTCACCCCAGCTACGAGCTGAGGGGTCTAGAGCACGGATTGCTTGGGCGAATACAGCTAAAGCCCCTCCTGGCGGAAGGTGAGGACGTCCCTTGCTGTCGCCCTGGGTAGACTCCCCTCCATGGAGGGCTAGCCTTTAGTGCTCGCCTCAGCTACGGGCTGAAGGTTCTAGAGCGCTCTATCTGTTATGGGGTAATTTCAACCCATTTTTCTAAGAATGACTCGACTCCATCTCGATGCTGGATCTCGTTCTATACCTCTTTTCTGGATACTCATCTCAGGATAAGGTAGTGCTCACCTCTTAGGAACGAGGTGTTCTAGAGCACACTATCCTTTGGTAGAGTGAGAAGATTCTCCCCCTCTGAGGGGGGTCAGGTATCTTCCCTGAGACTGCTGATGCTCCATGACGACCTCATCGGATAATCGGCCACTTGCTGCCGCCCGATGTGTTTTTCCTCCCATCACATTTCACGTGTATGGAAGATGACCACCCTATCTGGGTATTTGAGGCCTTTGCCTCCTGGAGCCTCATAGAATCAGCAATCTTGGTCCTTAGACCTCTTCTCTACCCTTGTGATGTCTCTCTGACATGAGATGAGTATGCTGTGCTTCCCTGCTATGCAGGGTCATTTAAGCAGGCCGTCTTTGGGCAGAGCGGGTAGGTCCTTTCCTCTATAGTAGGTTAAGTACCTACCCTATAACTGCTGTGCGTCCCATCGTTGCCACGTTGGATGAGTTTGCTGCCGCCCAACGTGTCTCTGCTTCTGTCACATTGGCGTGTACAGAAGCTGTATATGGGTATCCAAGGCTGTCTGGCTTACGATTTCGGCGGCACGGGTCACTAAACCTCATTTCTGCCTTTATATCCCTCCTGTTAGGAGATGAGCATGGCGGTGCCTCCCTCTTTAGGGTCGTCTGAATGCACCGTTCCTAGTAGAACGCACAGGGATCCTCCCCTCCGTGGGTGAGGTGTCTACCCTGTGGCTGCTAAATGCTCGCCTTGGTTACTAGATTGAGCTTTTATCTCATCGGATGAATTGGCCGCTTGCTGCCGCCTGATGTGTTTTGCCTTTCGCCACTTGTGTGTGCGAAAGCTGCTCTGATCCATTAGGGCCTTCTAGAAGCCCCGTAGACAGCAGTTTTTCCTGCCCCAGTGATGTCTCCTGACATTGCATGAGCTTGACAAATGCTCCCCTCACTGAGGGTCTTTTGTGAGCATGTCACTCTCATTTGGAGCTCATAAGTTCTATGCCGAGAGAAGGACCTCCGCTCCCTATGGCTCTGGCTTTCCAGGTGGTAGCCCCTGGTGGGATGAAGTAAATCAGCGTTCTTTGCTCCTCTCTAGGTTGAGAGTCTTCTGTCAACATGCTGTACCCTGTTGAGCAACCAGATTTCTCTTCTCTGAGAGTATATCTTCTCTGCTCCGGGGCATCCCATTCAGGTCGCTCATACTGAGCGTTATAGTGCTCCCCTTTTCTGCAGAAGGGTTGCTTTGAGCACGATTCGGCTCCCTGAGTGCTCAGAACCTCCCTTTCTTGGGATTTGTGTTCTCTGCTTCCCAGAGCCTCCTCTTGAACGGTATTCAGTGTCCAGGCTTGCCGGACACATTCTAAAATCCACGTTGTGGTAAGAACGCACACTAGCTTCCTGTGTTCTTTCTCAAATCCTGTATGGTGGGGATCATGCGCTCAGCTTCGTACCCTTTCTTAAGTTGTTCAGCCCCGGAATCTTGGGCTACACTCGACCTATGTATAAAAACAATACTTCTGAATGGGGTGCTCATGACCTATGCTGCTTTGCCTTCGAGCAGGGTTACACAAGCAATAGGTAAACCCCCTGGTGACAGGCCAAGGTCTAGACTACCGTCCTAGACTGTAGGCTATATCGTCTAAAGGAATCTCTTTCTGATTCCAAGTCTGAGCTCTGCCCTCAGCCAGGCGTCGTTAGCCTGGACCTTACAGGTAAGTCCTTGGGTATGCAGCTCAGGCCTCTGGCCGGGATTAAGTCACTGACAGCCGCCTGGACGTCCTTTGGGGCAGCTCCCCCTACTTAGGTGGAGCTGGTACTTAGTGCTCACCTTTTGTGTCCGGCTTGCACTCCCCTCAGCATGGCAGTGTGGGTATAACCGTTCCCCAATAGCAACCTCTAGAGGACGCAGTTCGAGTTCCTCGAAAGGGAACGTCTCAGGTTACGTATGTAACCCTGGTTTCCTGAGAAGGGAACGAGACACTGCGTCCTCTAGACTTGTGGCCATGCTTCGGACACAGGCTTCAGACGAAGAAGCGGATGTTGTGTTCAACCGGCGTGCTTTTATGCAATGCAGTCGTGCTGGTATGACGCGCCAGCAGCGACGCGTCGCGCCGGCAATGACGTCATAGGCTGTCGCTGGCCAGTACCATGTAGTTTTTATATATATAGCTTCATACATGGGTCACGTAGGAGACGTTCCCCAATAGCGACCTCTAGAGGATGCAGTGTCTCATTCCCTTCTCAGGGAACCAGGGTTACATACGTAACCTGAGACGGTTTATGTGCACACACACTCAAAGCGCGCTCACAGAACGCGCCTCTCAGTCAGTGTGCAAATGCCAAGTTCTCTTTCGCTTCTAATAGGTTCTGCTATTGCTACACATATGCCGATACACATATCGTCTTGGAGAATATTAATGTAAATGAAATTGGTTTTGTTTTAAGTAAACCTGAACAGTTATGAGAAATACTGATGCGTCAAAATATTTGATCTGTGCGTCAGATCTTAAAGCAACAGCAGCGTAAACCTGCAGCCGCCGACCACGTCATAAATATTAATCAAACAACTGAAGAAGAAAAAGAAAATCACTCACTTTTCTTGACTGAATCACTTACTAACTTTAATGAGAATCATATTTAATGTATACAGTGAAGATTTTGCAGTGTTTTAAACATGGTTGCAGTTTCTAGCTTCAAAGAAAAATAATTTTTCTAACATCTTTGCAGCAATAGTTTTAATGGGTCCAAAACCACCTTGGGTGTGCATGCTTTTCTAATAATTCAATGGTACATCATCATTTTTTCTTTATATAATGTAATGTATTGTAATTAATGTAACTATAAATGCATTCAAAAATAAAACAGTGTGAGTTTGCTGTGACTTATGGAAAGTATATATAGGGCTTTATACACAGTGTGTGCCATTGTAAAGACTAGGTTTATCCCTCATAGCCTCATTTTCATCCAAGAAAAAAAATGATATAAAACCCAAAACACACACAACCACAATCAGAAATAAAAGCGGTGCATTTTCTGCTTTTAAACCTTTTAACTGTCACCATCCGCTCAGTGGGAAGTTTACTTCATCATATTGCAAATAAATCCTAATCTAATCATGACAAACTGTACATTGTCGGAAAGGTCTAAGACTCCTAAATATATATTTACCATATTTTGTGTTACGAAGTATGTAGGAAAAATAATAGATTAATATGTGTCAAGAGTGCAACTTTAAAAATCTACATCAGAACATGAGTTCTGGCCTACAAAAGACTTTCTTCGTTGCCTTTTTCCCTAACATGCTTTAGAAATCATATATCAGTTGAAAACTTAACATGTCAAAATTCATCCTTTGAAAGGCATTTTAAAATCAGACATTGCATTACCACGGAAAATGTACATCAAAATCATATTGCAAAATGTTTTCATTCATGAATTATAAAAATTTAAGTCTGGATAGTGCATTTTTACGTCTGTGTTCAAAAATGGGAGTGACAGTTAAAGGGTTAAGGTCCCATTCACAAAGATACCTACTCCTTTACCCCCACCCTTGAATTTATACATTTACTATATCAATGAATAAAGTCAAGTTCCACCGTATAATTTATCACATTCTAAAACCTGGTTCACTCTGAAATCCAGTATGTCAGCATAGGTCAGCCAAAACTTCTGTTACATGACTTTAAGTTTGCTAAGCAGAGCATGGACACTTATGAGATGTCGTGAAGTCAAAAATCAAAATGGCAAGATCCACTAGAGGTTTGCTTTTCTTACATTTCAATTGACATTGCATTTTTCTAGTTGAAAAGTTTACAAACAGGGGTGCCCAAACTCTGTCCTGGTCCTTGGTTTAGCTCCAACTTGCCTCAACACACCTGCCAGGGGGCTTCTAGTATGCCTAGTAAGAGCTTGATTAGCTGGTTCAGGTGTGTCTGATTGGGGCTGGAGCTAAACTCTGTAGGACCCCGGCCCTCCAGGACCGATTTTGGGCACCCCTGGGTTAAAACAATGTTAAGATACTAACAAACAGTGTTTCCTTGGACTCAGACTCCACTCGGACTCGGCCCTTTGGGACCCAGACTTGAGTCCGACTCGGCCCATTTTGGACTTGGACT